>JACXGM010006674.1:6274-32395 GCA_016801145.1 Umbra pygmaea | reverse complement strand
GCAAATAGTAACCCAATATGGCTTTGGTTAAAAGATAGATGGACGGTGATGGGTGATTTGTAAATATTGTAAATAACACAAAATGTATAAGCTAGAGATAAATATTAAAATGGCACAATGTAATTGGTCTCAACATTTGGTCACGGTTAGGTAAAGGTTAGGACGGGTGTAAAATGTAGAAAGCAATAATAAAAAACAACTTTTATTTTTAAAAGCGCACATTCCATTCACTCTGGTCCAGAGCGTAACACGGGCCCGTCCTCCCCAATTAAGATCCACCGACCGCGGCTGATATATATCCAAAGCTTTGCAAATTCCAGTCAGTACTCTTCAATCACTTATAAAAAATTGGAAGATTCAAGGATTTCTTGATTCCAAGCCAAGTTCAAGTAGACCAAGAAAAAATATTTCAGCCAAAACCACTAGAAGAATTGATAACCACTAGATACAAAGAAAAACCTCAGGAGACATACAGACTGCTTTGGAAAAAGACGGTGTGGTTGTGACAATACTGTTTGTTATCTTTTAATAATTTTTTTGAGATTTTCCTCTCTTCCCAATTCCTGCAAATTCTGCATTGTTGGCAGCTCCACAATTCCAGATCTGTGGGATAGTGAGGGGTGCACACATGGTTCATCCAACCACATGTCGCACAAGCCACCAATTCCTTTCTCACTGTTCACCCAACACGGGAGCATTTAGTCAGATCATGCACGGGATGATTACATTCACCAACTATATCTAACTTCTTGTAGGGTGAACACACCACCGGTCAAATAGAGACTCTTTATCTCTAGCAAATTCAAAAATGTGTGATTAGCAGGTTTTCTATAGCCCCTGAAGCATTGCCTATAGGCTTCAGGAACTAACTCATAGGCCCGAAGTACTGTTGCCTTGACCACCTCATAATCCATACTGTCACCCACAGAAAGTGCAGCTACCACTTCCTGGGCTTTTCCAGAAAGTTTGCACTGGAGAAGAAGAGGCCACACCTCCTTTGGCCAATGCAATGCCATGGCCACACCCTCAAAAGCAGCAAAGTAGTGGTCTACTTCAGCCTCCCGAAAAGGTGGCATCAAAGCAATATTCTTGATTGCATCGAACTGAGCCGACTGATGAGAAGGTAAGGGTGACTCAGTAGTACCGGCCTCCAACTCTAATTGTCTGACCCTAAGTTTTTCCCTTTCAAACTCCAGTCTTTTCCCTTCCATCTCCAGTCTTTTAACTTCCAAGTCATGTTTCCTCTGTTCTGCTTTGTCTTGCAGGTCTGCCTCAAGACTGGCCACCAGGAGTTGAGATGCTCGGTCTCACTGTAACCTATAGGGGAGGAAGACTCGAGCTTAGGCAGAGACCGAGGAGTAGGAAACTCGCCATCTCCCGCACCATCCTCTGACAGTGCAGGCGAGGGAGTCCTCAACCCCTCATCCTCTTTACCCTTGTCCTCTTCCTCGTCCCCTAAATGCTCTACGCCAGCTGCAGATAGTGCTGACATATGCAATAAATAGTCCCTTATGACCTCAACATACTCTGCCTTGAGTGCGTTCTGTCTTACTGTCAGATTGTAGTACCTAGCCACCGCCACTAAATCTGTTTTGCGCAGGTCTACCAAAAACTCCACAGAGGGGCCTGCCAGAATGACCTCCACTGCCAATGACGCCATCCCAGAACACTTCAAACAGTGTACACTAACCGGTAACACGAAGACAAAACAGGTATTAAGATACTAAAGGTACTAAACGAACCCGAAACCGAACTACACCTAGCTTGTCCTTACTTACACCCTAACACCACACCTCAGTTACTGACCACAGAGACGCCCGGGCAGTGCACAGTGACATCCCGGACGAGCCCCCATTTGTTACATTCTGCTCCCCGGGAGATGTCACTACCACTGTCCAAGGCCACCCTACGGCCAGCAAAAGAGGTATGGGGTCGTAGGTGCAAGCAAGGACACAGAAACAAAGTTCCTTCTCACAATGGGCTTTTATTTGCCAAGGTAATAATAAATAATATTTTTGGGAGGAGAGGCTGAACAGGACCAAAGAAAAGAACTTAAAACAAAGTTTAACTCTTAC
The DNA here is from genome assembly GCA_016801145.1 of Umbra pygmaea. NCBI lineage: Eukaryota > Metazoa > Chordata > Actinopteri > Esociformes > Umbridae > Umbra > Umbra pygmaea. Next base: position 30,320 of record JACXGM010006674.1, on the reverse strand, counting down.
CTGCTCTAAACAAACACACACACAACCTACACCTGTACTGGCACACAAATGAGGCGCCCTGTCCAAAGTACAGGTGTGGTCTGTCCAGGTTTTGCCAAGTGGTGTTTTTAAGAGGGGAGTTACCCTACGGGTGGTGTAGGTCTAGGGCGTCTTTCCTAACACTCCCACGTGTTTCCTCTCCCCCTCTGGGAAAACAAGAGAAACAAAGTATTAATGTCAAACACCTAACAAAGACAAGACTAGCACTAAATATACACACACAAATTGGTCTACCACTCACACTGCTAACCCTAAACTACAGCTCTCACTCTAACCACAAATACTAACACAACACTCAATACACACACAGTGTGTACCCTAATCAGAGTTCAGAGGACCTCTAAAGGGATCCTCATACACAGAGAGACTGCAAAAAGCACTGTGGCCTCAACCACACCCTAACACAGAGCTCACGGCAGCAAACCCAACAGAGAGCTCACACATACCAACCAGGCAGAGAGCCCATACACACACCAAACCTGAGAGAGGCAGAGAGAGAGTGAACAAACAAGATGGCACATTTTATACTGTTGGGAAAAGGGAATGATGGGAATTGATGTTGATTGCGGAAACCAGGTGTATGGGATAACAGAGGGGAGGAGTCAGTGATAAGTGAAGTGATCAGCTTAACCAGGGCCACCAGGGCCAGCCTGTGAGTTTGGGATGGGTAGGACACGCATGGGCGAGGCAGTTAGGCATTGGTGAAATGGAATTTAGTCCCACAGTGGCTATACCTCAGAGTCCATTGTGGATGTTGCCATTCCCTGTAGTGGACCTGCATTTGTTGGAGTTAATCCATGGGGACAAGGAGGGGAGAGATCCAGGCCACCTTTTGTCAAGCAGGTTGAAGTCGGTGTATGGGGGGTATGTGCATCTCTACATGGATGGGGCAAAAGATCCCAGCTCAGGGCGGACGGGGGCAGCGTTTATTAAAGAGGCTAGTGGTAGAAGAGTCTTGAGGCGGCTGTCGGATCATCTGGCCGTGTTCACAGCAGAGATGTTTGCAGTGCTGTTGGCTTTGCATTGGGTGGAGGAAAGTGTGCAGGGAAAGGTGGTCATTTTCTCTGACTCGTGTGCAGTATTACAAAGCTTGCAAGCATGTAGCTCACGCAGCAGGCAGGGCTGGGTTTTGGAGGTACTGATGACCCTTGGTCGGGTGGTGCAGAAAGGGTGTCAAATTAGATTTGCCTGGCTGCCGGCGCATGTGGGAGTGGTGGGAAATGAGGCAGCTGACAGGCTTGCGAAGAAGGCCCTAGGGGAGAAGGAGGTCACTATGGTGGTGAAGTTGAGTAAAGGGGAGGCCAAGTGTTTGGGCAAAGGTGATGGAAAGATGGCAGGAGTAGTGGGATAGAGGGGTTAAGGGAAGACATCTCCACCGCCTCCAGAGGAAGGTTGGGGGGAAGGCAAGAGCTTAGGGTGGAAGGGGGGAGGGGGCCATCTACACTAGGCTTAGAATAGGGCACTGTAGACTGAATGGTTGCCTGTTTAGAATAGGGAAACACTCTACAGGCAGGTGTGATTATTGTGAGTCACAGGAGACTGTGGAGCATGTGTTGATTCAGTGTGGGCACTATATGAGGGAGAGGGGGTGTATGGGGGACAGGTTGAGGGAGGCTGGTATCCAAGGGCTTACTATGGCGAAGGGGGGTGTTTGTTTTAACATATTGTTTTCTTTCTTGAGGGCCACAGGGTTGGGTGGTCGGGTATAGGTCGGGCCTGTCTCTGGCCCACACTCCAGTACTGTAGGTGGTGGTACTGCACCATTACTGTTAGGGTTCTCCTCCCTGAGCTGTCTCCCCATTCCTACTGTTTGTCTCCCTCTCCTGGTTCCCTTGTGTGTGTGTGTTGTATGTCCTTTTCTGTCTATTTATGTACTCACCAATCTCTGAGGTTCCTCATTCCATGAAGGCAACCTGGCACCAATTATCCTCTGCACCTGCACCTCCCTGTCAGCTGGGGCTGATTGCTGTCCTTCCTATTTAGGAGGGTGTTGGCTGTTAGTCCCTGCCGGTTTGTTAATCCACACAGTGCGTAGCAAAAGTGTTGTGAGAAACTCCTAGCCAATATTCGGAGTCTAGTTTATTCCGAGTTCTTAGTTCCAGTAACTCATTTTGGTTTCTGTTAGTTCTATTCCAGTTCTACCTGACTCCTGGGACCTATCTAACCTTCTTCTGAAACTCTACACCAGCCAGCAGCCATCAGCGGGGCCCCAGCAGGGCCCAGGGCCCGGATTTATCAAGCTTCTCAAAGTGCCATTTTAGTCTTAAGTGCTGAGAATTGACAAAGTTTACTCCAACACTCAAACTTACAGTGGGGAAAACAAGTATTTGATAACTGCTGATTTAGCAGGTTTTCCTACTTACAAAGCATGTAGAGGTCTGTAATTTTTATTATAGGTACATTTAAACTGTGAGAGATGGAATCCATAACAATAATCCATAGAATCACATTGTATGATTTTTAAATAATGAATTTGCATTTTATTGCATGACATAAGTAGTTCACCTACCAATCACCTACCAACCAGTAATAATTACAGCTCTCACAGACCTGTTCGTTTTTATTTTAGAAGCCCTCCTGTTCTCCACTCATTACCTGTATTAACTGCACCTGTTTGTACTTTTTACCTGTATAAAAGACACCTGTCCACAAACTCAATCATACAGACTCCAACCTCTCCACAATGACTGCAGAAGCCCAAATAAACTACTAAAGGTAGCCTATTTTGTAAGCTATTAATACATACATACTATATCCTAATATAGGCGATAATTAAGGTTTCAATGTCGTATCACTTCACAGGGCATATCGTGTCACACGAAATGTGGTGCAGAGGGTTTGGCCAGTGAAAGCGCAGATTCCACATTCTTCACTCAGACATTTGACTAATTCAGCAAGCAGTTGTGTTTTTTTGTCCCTCCAGTTCTGTTTTCTTTTGGAATCCATGGTGGCTATGATTACATCATAAACTCTAGGCTATAAATAGGCAGGTCAGATAACAGCACATTGGATTGTAATATTTAATTGAGAAATAGTGGAGAACGTGTTGGAAACTTTTTGATTTTTTATTTCCAATGTGTATATCATAATGGATTCTCTTAAATTCTTTACTATCAAATGTGTGTTGAATGTCAACTCCTCTTAGGAATGTCACCATTGAATGTGAATTGATCTGAGAATATTCTTAAACAAGTACATCTATTCAGTGATTGGTTGTTGCCTATGTCGTCATACAAAATCCCTTTTGCGGCACTGCAAAGTGTTGTGAATCAGCTCGAAGACTGACACTTAAGATTTAGTCCTACACTTCACTTAAAGTAACTTAGTAAAGGATTGAGATGTTTGATAAATATATTTTAAGGGCAGCTTTGAGCCAAGAATCTACTTACTCTTAAGTCAAGTCTTAGCAGTGTTCTTATGAGTAATTCTGAGAAGCTTGATAAATATGGGGCCTGAACTGAGCTCAGGGATGGCTATCACTGGAGAGCCCTAAGATCTCCACTAAATTGGGTAGATCTATTTTTAGTTCCTTTCCCCCTCACACACAGTATAAAATGAGTTACAATGTACTTTTAAATTGGAGGAACTGGTGTCTTTAGGGCATTTTGGACATTTACTTTTAAATTTTATTATTGACTGTGTTTGTTTTATGTGATTTTGTTGCTTTCTTTGTCTATCCCTTAGCAACACAGATAGATACAGGTCTATCCTTTAACATCACAGACAGATGCAGGTCTATCCTTTAGCTTCACAGGCAGATACAGGTCTATCCTTTATGTAGTAGGGTTTGCTCTTAAACACACCTCCCTAATATCAAATACGCTCCACCCAGACCAAACACCCCTCATTAGGTGAGGTTTTTTAAGGCACCTGTTCCATCATGGCTGCATCTGGTCTTGTCTGCCTGTCAGCTGACTCTCTCTGTGGCCATTTAGGTAGGTGAGTACATTGAAATCCTGTGATATGCTTTTAAGACTTACACATTTTTATGCAGTTTGCCTGTTTGACAGGAATCCAAAGTTCCCCTGCCTGGAGTGGCGTGATGTATTTCTTGGTCTACTGAGCATATGGTGTAAGGTAGGAATAACCAGCAGCCAATGATGATGGCTACTGAAAGTAAAAGCTATTGCACATTAGTGGTAAACCTATTTTTAATGTGTAAATGTTGTCTGACTTGTAGGTTGTCAGCTGCTGTTTTGCAGTGTTTTAATTTATTTCCTATGACTTTGTTAAACTGCCACAAGATGAGACTCCCTGTTTGGTCTGCTTGTATTTTATATATGACCAACTGTTTGTATAGGTAATTTGTCTCCTTTTCAGTGGCTCTAGTACCCAGCTTGTGGTGGAGGCTAGGCACGCTAGTGTGGGTCCCTGTGGTGGAGGCTAGGCATGCTAGTGTGGGTCCCTGCACAGTTTGTAGTGATAATAGCAGTGGGACACGATTTGCAGTGACTATCGATTTGCGGTGACTATCGATTTGCAGTGCGGTGACTATCGATTTGCAGTGCGGTGACTATCGATTTGCGGTGACTATCGATTTGCGGTGACTATCGATTTGCGGTGACTATCGATTTGCGGTGACTATCGATTTGCGGTGACTATCAATTGCCTTTATCACCTGTGGTGGGTTCGTTGATTCACCCCTGGAACACATCCTGAGTTAGTTGCCTATCCACAGCTTGCCTCTGCCCACTTTCCCTTTTCATTTGGTAATTTTAATTATCTGTGAGTATAATTGTCTAAAAAAGAATGTACCTTTAACATTGTCCACATTGTAATAAACATTTCTATATGTTTTGTACTTAAATTGGATTATCCTAATATGATTAATCTACATTTCTAACTACCCTCTTTTCAGGCACTTCCAGTCCTAATCATTTCATTTTCAATAAAATGAGTATTTCTTTTTGGAACCACATCTCTGTCTTGCTTCAATTAACAGACCTGTGTAGCCTTTGTATAACTGGGTGTTAAGGTAGCAGTAAAGCATATCTTGGGGTCAAACACCCCAGGTGGTGTTGTCGAATAGTTATATTCTGCCAGGTGGTGTTGTCGGATAGTTATATTATATACCCCACCTTGCCACATTCAGCATCACAGACAGATACAGGTCTAATTTTTAGCGTCATATCCACCCAGGTCTATATTTCAGCTCCACAGATGGACAGACAGTGTTGACCTTAAGCATCAATTACAGACAATGGACTGCTTAAGAACATGGGTGCATCATAAATCACACTGTATTCCTGACAGTTCTACTATGAACCACGGTACATGGATCGCACACGTAGGGAATATAGTGCCATTTCCAAGGCTGATTGCAGGCAAGTTGTGGTCAAGGTTATCATCTCCATCTGACGCAGGCGGGTGGGCTAAAGAGGTGGAGGCTTGTATCTAATTAAAAGCTCTGCTTTCATTAACCCGGGTCTGCAGTCTGGAATAGTGTGCTATGTTCACACAGGTAGTCTGAAGTGAATAAATTCCTATTTGTACCCTATATTTGGTTTAAACGAGATTAGTCTGAACAAGCAAAAACTTCAGATATGTTTGAATCTGATAAGTCAAGCGAACCAAAACACATTCATTACTGGTTTTAAATGAGACACAAATCTAAAATCTGGCTATGTTATTTTAAAAGGTTGTATTGCGTTTTGTCCCTAAGTGCTTGACAAACAAGACTGGGAACATGGAGGACAAGGCTTTGTAGATTCTAGTAGCTATGACAACTACCTGACTGTCTGAACACAGACAAATCCAATCTGATGACTTGTAAATCCTGTTTCAAAAAGCAGTATTCTAAATCACATGAAAAATGAAGTAATTTTAAGCATGAAGGCCTGCAGTGTAAACGGAGCTAAACCAGCAAATGTCAATTATCAAATAGCTTCCAGTGCCTTGGGAAAGGACTTGTTTAGTCACAGTATATTTTCATTATCTGTCATTTTTAAGCTTTAATCATCTTTCTATGTATGTTTCCCTCTATGATATGTACTGTTTTCAATGTTTAAGCAACCATATGAACAGCAACCCCCCCCCCCCTCCAAAAACAGCCCTAGCAAACATGGTTCACCAGACAGGCTACTTGCTATGGATGGTTGTTGCTGTTTCCTGAAACAGGTTTGGGCATCTATATTTTGGAATATGAAAATCCTTTTCCCACTTTATTTTCTTATCCAAATAGCATTACTGATTGAAAGTAGTGTTAGATAATGAAAAGGGGACACTGAGATAAACCCATGTCCTTACTGTTGCGTTACTAGCCTTGTATTTTATTCCTAACCTGCACCTGGGTTGAGCTTATCAGTCAACCTGGATACATGGAGAGGCATGCATGGTGATAAATCTCTGTATGGGAGTGAAAGAAATAATGCAGAGACAAAGAGCTGGCAGAATTTTTTGGTGAAGATTGACCTGTAGACTGCAGGAGCACTCTGCCTGTCAAGAGTGTCTTTGAAAACAGTTTGCTAATAAAGTTTAGGAGAGCATAATTTACGGAGTGAACAGTTTTAATGCTGCAGGTAATAGACTAACGTTTTATTTAGATTGTAGCGTATGTTGTCTAGTAAATAAACACAGATGAGTATAAAACAGAATTTTGTCAATATGCTACATTGCTTCTCCGTCGTTGCTTATCTCTAACAATATAGCGGCAGGTTATGTAGACCATAGGAAAGCCTGCAGGTATGTTCTTGAGTAACAACGCCTACATGTGCGCGAAATGCAAGTTATTAGAAAACCTTCTCAATTATGTAGCGCCGCTGTTGAAATACTTACGGTAGTCCTTCAGTAGCGGGAGGGGCTAGGGGCCCCTGAATTCCGTTGCCAGTCACTGCGTTCCGACAGCGAGTTCTACGGGGAAGCCACCGCACTGAACAGGTAGGCTGAATATGATATTTATTTATAAGGGCAAAAACCATAATGCCAGTGAAAATTGTGAGTTTTTTTTCATATGATTCCACAATTGTATTAATTCACCTCAATGTTCTTAGAAGTTTTCTTATTGTGCATCAGTGCCTGCGCATAAATAATGTGCGGTCCCAATGCATATCTAGAGAAAGGACGCATTGTTCATTGCCACTGTGTCGGAACTGCCGAAGAAGGACGGGTATACTGTAGACATACTATCTTTAATGCACATTGCAAATTCCAAATAGACCTGTTATAGACTTTCTATGTATGATTTGTTTGTTTGAAATGTATGAGGTCGCAAACATTGTGTATTGATCACCTAAAATGGCTTTGTTAAAAAATGCTGTTTGTTGGTTACGCTATTCAGCCCATCAATTAGCCTATAATCGGTTCTTCCAATTAATAAAACATTAGGCTATTTAATATATCCTATTTATGATATAATTAGTAACAAACTATCTGAATTAGGCTAAATATCTGAAGCTAACGCTGAACGCATTGTCGGCGCCGCAGGAAAAACTGTCGGTGTCACTACTAGCCGGTTTGCACAACGAACGGCAGTGAATGTGACGCGCATCTTTGGTTAGGTCCAGCGGGTATGGTGCTGAAACATCCGTAGCCCCTTTAACTCACCACGATCTATTCTTATTTATGTTCAAATCCGTTGTCTCTCTGAAATAAAAAAAAATGAAGGATATGTTTTTGAATAATACAGTATTATAATGATTTCTTACTTGTTGCCATTGTTCAAGGATGATAAAACACATTCGTGATTGAACGACACGATCTTTACCGTCTATGCATTGCCCGCAGCTTTTGGCTCTGATGGTTTTGGGATGTAGAAACAATATCAGAGAGCTTGACAAGTCTACACAGCTGATCTATGAGTCCGTAGTGACGGTGTTCATTCAGTGCAATTGAATCACTATGGAAGCAATTGAAGGGATAGCGGTAGAAGCGTAAGATTGGCCCCCCTGTCTGCCTGCCTGCCTGTCTTGCTGTCTGTCTGTCTCAGACACACACATAAAAAAGCTGAGTCATAAGATTGCATTTTCTGGTTCATTTTCATGAAATAAAATCACTCCATGCTTTTAGCTTTTTATTAAAAGCTACTGTAGGCCCTCATCCTTAATCGAAAGTCTTAATTCTGTCATTATTCTAATCTCAAATGTATTATAATATATGTAGCTGTATGTCTGATTACATGTTACAATGAGAAAACAACCTCTAGAAGAATACAATGTTCCGCTGAAACCTCCTTGATAAAAAGGAATGCATCGCTCAATCCTAAATTGCAGCATATTTCGTTTTAGTTGTCATGTCAATACCATAGTGTACTCTCTATATATTAGGTTGTTCTTTTGGACACACTCAATGTTCTTTATTCTTTTTTCAGTCTCGCCTTTTTACAGAAGATTTGAGAAGCATTGGTTATGAGTGTAAAAGCGGAATGTCCTCTGCATTCAGCTAGAAAGCTTTTACGTCAAGTTCATTAGAGTGATGGTGACTAGCAGTAAGGGCTCTCAATGTGGTGAAGCTGAAGCGGCCAATTATTTCATTCTCCGGCAGTATGTGAGAAGGGATCTTTCTGAAGAGGAAACCTTGAACTTTCCATCCAGTACTAACAAGATATTGACTGAAACAATCAGTGGATTCTCTCCAGTTGATCCGATGTGATTTATTGTGTGTTTGTGTAATTTGATTTATTTTGTGTGTGTGTGTGTGTGTGTGTGCGTGCGTGTCCGCCACTAAGTTAAATGCCTTGTCAATATTACTTCAATGTTTGTTATTTGGTTTACATGTAATAGGACACTGTGGATGATGATTTTGTTGATGTTTGGAAGTGTTTCTAGACCATTCTAAGGCCCATGCATCTGTCAAGTACAATTTTAATTTGAATAATTCATACAGTATACTTATTGGGTTGTCCATTTGTTTATTTACAGCTGAGTCAGACAGACAAAACACACTTTATGCATCTCTGACCTGTTTCTTTTCCTCCGCGCATACAGGAGTTGCCCATAAATTAAAAAAAGATGAATTATGTTGGACTGAAATAGGGAATGCTCTGACAGTCACATAATGAAAGCTAAAAATAGGCAGTGATTCTAAAAAAAAACAACAATTAAAGATTACACAGGACCTCAAACAACTTTCAAAGTCATATTTCCAATACAGTTTTAGTACGCCAGTTCAGGAAGATTGCCTGAGAACATTGCCATTCAGAAGAATGACCTGTTAAGGAAATAACAGTTACCATTTACAGTTATGATACAGTTGAAGGAATATAAAAATAACTGTTTTAAGCCTTTTCAAACTTGAAAATATACAGTAGACCTTAGATGCTTACTGGTTCTAGCTTGATTGGCAACATGGGGGTTAGAACTTCATAAACTGAGCCGCTTTGAGCTGTGAATGTAGACGTGTATGAATCCCCAACCGACCCCTAAATCCTCACTCGAAGAGCCTTCAGTGGTCACGTGTTACTGACAAAACTTTGAGGGTGACTTCCACAGAGTGGCTAGGGGTTTAGTAAACACAACAACTTCAGGACATACTGGTGCAATACATGTACCACTGGTAATTTATGAAACAAGAATGTATTTCTAATTTACAAATCCCATACATAATTAATATAATTTAACATTTAATGTTTGAACATATTTTTATGTGTCAAACAAATGCACAGCATATCATTGGGCACCCCCATCCAATTGTTGAACAGAATAGCACAAGCTCAAAATTAACCAGTGCCCAATGGGATTCTACTTCCTTAGCCACTTGTTAGTGGAGGCTGCATCGATGCACACTCATTAGAAGTGGGTATCAGAGGGTCTAATTAGTCCCTATACCCTTGATCATTTTTCACTCCTACAGCTTTGGGACACTTGTGCAAATGGCGGAGGAGTGTGTGAACATGCAAGTCGAGGGCCGAGGGTGGAGTGGTGGGTGGAGGGGACTGTTTGGGATTTATTGTGTGTGTGTGTGTGAAGCAGGGGGTGTCACTGTTGCACTGTGTTCAGTAAGAGGATACTAACATTACATTGTAGATTACAATCTCAGTTCGAAATGATACCCTATTGTTTTTGGACATGTTTTATTTTACCTTGTGGATCCAACACTTCACATGTTTTTCTCATTGTGTGGTAAAATTATCTATTACCCTCGAAATAGTATCCCAAAATGGTAATTCTTTATTCAGCTCCTTTGAACTTTTTTGTAGTTTAGCCACAATTTATCCATAGAAACTTATTATGATATCATTCAACTTAAAATATTGAGGGGAAAAATGTCGGACAGAACGAGGGTAAGGGAACGTCAAGTTGTGATTAGGTCTGACTGCGCCAGCACCATTAGAGACAGACGACTGAAAGATAGCCAATCATGTTATGTAAAGCTGCTGCAGCACAACTATCTACATAACCTGCTGCCTGGCATTACCTCGCAACATATCTCAACACATCTCACATGGCCCCCTATTTCCTATATAGTGCACTACTTTTCACCAGCATCCATAGTGAATTAATGGCACCCATGGTGCCATTTGGGAAGCTGTCAAAGTGTTGTATGTGCTAGCTGGATAGTTAGCTATAATGTGATCTCAATCTGTCACTAGGGATGATACACTCTATCTAACCTGACATCAGCCCAGCTTAAAAGTTTCTTTTTTATTGGAACAAACTGTGTTTCATTCATTCATTAAAACAGTTATCTCCTCCAGGCAACTCTGTAACAAAGTGATTCTGATGCAAATGCATTACGCCAGGAGAGCAGCAGGTGAAGGATTGGTTGATATGTGAATAGAAAGTCCATCTATCTTCATCTGTTAGCAGAAATAATCTTGGGTCTATCTCAAGGGCACAATATGAGTGTCTACTGGGTGTATGTTTACGCACAGGTTTAGTAGTTATTGCTTGGCTTGAGTTGTTTACATTTCACACAGTCTGGTTTACTGTGTAGGAGTGTTGTCTGTAGTGTGGCAGGGCTTGCCCCCCACCACCTTAAGTCACAGCTCTTTTTGTCTGACACTCATTAGGCTAAGCTCCCCCGACAGCTCCCTGTCTGTCCTCTCCTTCAGGCTCTGCTGCCAGTCTGGCACGGTCCCACCCACCCTACCAGCGCCAACTAACTCTGTGGACCCATCCCAAACGACACCCTGTCTTACCACATGGTGGATTTGAGTTGACCAGTGTCAGCTGGTAGTGCACTACGTAAGGAATAAGAGGAAATTGGGACTCACAACATTCTGTGGCTGCAGGCAGCATTTGTTTTGGTCAACCCAAGTGGATCTTTATCAATCACTTTAACATGACTCATCTGCTGAGAGCCAAAGTATCTGGCACCCATTCTAATGAATGCATCAGCTTGTCTTGATATTCAGATTCAAGTAACTTTTTTCTGTGGCTCTTGAATCGTGCACACAATGGTTTGTTGTTGTTGTTGGTTTGTATGTTTTAAAAAGACACACACAGAGGGCACACTATTACCTAAACTATTTGGAGTGATACTTTGGACAAGGTCTTGTTGTTTCGTTTTATTTCAACGTTTAAATATATGCTGAAAACCCAACTAAAACCAGTTAATTGAAACCCTGAATTGGCAGATTGGCTACAAGCTGTGGTTATGACACTGTTATGTAAACCGGTGGTTAATTGTTCGAATGGCCATTGCATACATCCAGGCTAATGTTGTGAAAAATGTGACTGGTGTCGCTAGGCGACATCAATTTTGTGTGTTTTGGGGGGTTGTCTGTTGAAGGGGGGATTTCGCCATGTCACGGACATTATTTTGTTTTCTAGCTGCCTCGGTGTTGCCTGGAAGACAGAGTGATGTGATTGGTCAGAAACCTACACTCTGCTCTTTGTCTGTAAAGAGAATGAGAATGCTCATTACAAAAACAATAGCCCCTATTGGTTGGTAATCATCCCCTGTCATGCCTGTATTTTTCTGCCTTTGAGAAAGATTAAAGTATGAAAGCACAACTGGACACAACTGGTTCAGCTCACACACAGTGCTTAGCCGTGGTATATTGGCAATTCATAACAAACCCTCGAGATTTACTATTGCTCTTATGAACCGATTACCAACACAATCGGAGCAGTTGAAAGTGATGTCCTGTATAAAATCTCATACACCATGTCTATCCGTCAATCAGCATCCAGTATTCAAACCAGCCGGTTTATAAGCTGTCTTATAACACATGCTATAGCTGTGTATTATGTATATGAATGGGATATTGCGTCAGCAGAATGTGTGGGCGCTACCTGGGGTAGGAGAAGGAGCACATTGATGATTCACTCTATTATCGTTCTGTTTTTTACATGGAGATAAACACACACGCACTTAATCACTCTCTATTTTTCATTCTCCTTTCTCTCTCTCTCGCTTTCTTTCTATTAGTCTTATTAGAGTCTAATATCTCTGTTATGCCTCCTTCCCTTCTTACACTCCTTTCACCTTAGTGGTAGCAGTAAGACTTTAGAGATATGGGGATGGTTGGAGGGGACAAAAATGTCTTTTGTGTGTGGGCGCTCATTGCCTGTGTGTAGGCTGACTACAAGAGTGTATCATTACAAAGCCAAAGGGCCTTTCAGAGCCATTGTGCCTCAAACTCCTACAGAGATGGATGGCTCCCACCTCCTCACACAACCGTACTCCCAACGTGATACAGACTAGAGCTTGACCGATATAGGAAACTGAAAGTACACAGTAAAAACGGCTGTGTTGAATCAACACCCTAAGTGTTAAATTAACACTCTCCAGTGTCAATTTGGACCTATATATATACTAAGAGTGTTAATTTAACACTTAGGGTGTTGATTTAACACAGCCGTTTTTACTGTGTAAACCCATTCGCTGATATATCTGCCATTATTTGCTTTTTTAAAATTGGCATGAAATGTTCTGGTACTTTTCCTAGCATGAATATTTCTGTTTTTTGTTTTTAATTTCCAAGGATAGAATTGTGCCTTAATGGAGGATCTGTTTGTTTCTACAAGCCAATTACATTTTTTACCAGCCTTTTACAAACCTTTCCCCCAATTATACCATAAATCGCATGAGCATGTTGTGAAATGTTTAGACAAATAATATTTATAGTAAAAATGTATGTGTTATTCTATATTGCTTAATAGAGACAACATTTAATGTTCGGCATGGTTACTATGTTAATGGAGCCATTGGTCTGTTATGAAAAATAAAAATAGCATTCCCTGACACTAGCTAGCGGCTGCATTTTGAACTCAAACAATCGTGGAAAATCCAGAAAGCATATGATCAAAACGGTATGAATAGCCAAGCAACATGAATCTCACTACAGGATATTTTCAAGGAAAACCCCTCTCTTGCAGTGCTTTTAAAATGTATATTCTTTAATTGCACATGGTAGACTACAGTTCATCTGAATAAATATTCAGAGCAGAAATATTTTGGAAGAAGCAATGGCATATACTGTATTGTTTAACTTCACTTCAAAACACATTAAGCGGCAAAAAAAAAGAGCTGGGAAATTCTGTCCCAGGTCACTGGCAATTAACTTCATAGCATTGCTGACATGACTTCCCAGCAATTGGTCGGGAGTCGTGGCATAAATTGAACTGATTTATGGTTTATTTAAATAAAGGGCTTGTTTTTCTGTTTTCTATTATGCCCATTTTGAGTTGTTTATGGGTGTTGTGCACCGCCTTCCGGACACAATTGTATATAGCCGGGTAATTTGGGTAGATGATCAATACGCACAAGAGTAATGTATTAGGTAATTACGTCTACACCTGTTGGGGTTTAGCGATTAGTATGGCCATATATTCTTTGGTGTATGAGAATGCTCCACGAGGCCACAGGTTGGGGGTTGCACTGTATGCAGATGATAGTGCATTGTGGAAAAGGGGGAGGAATGTGATTGGGTGATGAGGAAGATGCAGGAGGCAATGGTGGAGGAGTGGGCATTGACGTGGGGGTGGAGGTTGTCGGTGGCCAAGTCATGTTTCATTATGTATTCTAGGTGGAAGGTCACGGGTGTTAGATTAAGTCTCTATGGGCAGGACTTGCTGCAGGTGTCGGAGTTCAAGTACATGGGTGTGTGGTTTGATGAGAAGTTGACATGGAGGGTTCATGTGAAGTATGTAGGTGTGAGGTGTAGGAGGCCTTTGAATCTCAAGCAGCGGGGGTGGGTCATGATTGGGGAGCACAGCGACACACTTTGTTATGTATGTATCAGGCATTGATTAGGTCAGATTATGGGTGGTTGTGTATGGGTCTGCTGCTAAATAATTCCTGAATGTCCTGGATGTGGTTCAAACTGCGGCTTTGAGGTTATGTTTGAGGGCCTTTAGGACCTCACCGTGGAGGGTTTGCAGGTGGAGGCAGGGGAGATGCCATTGGGTATGCGGCGGGATAAACTTGCACTGGATTACTGGGCACGATTTGAATGGTAGTGTGGAGGGTCATCCGGCGGTGGTGGCTCTGGGTGATTGCTGGGAGTGTGTAGTAGGTAAGATAGAGGTGTTTGGGTGGGTGATTGGGAAGTTGTTCAAGGAGTATGGGTTGAGTAAGGTGGTGGCCTACGGTGGCTTGAGGGTGTGTGCCACATTGGTTGTTTCCGGTTCCGTGGGTGGATCTGAGTTTGTTGGAGGTTAGGAAGGAGTTTGATGAGGTTATCATGGGTATGTGTGTGGAGAGGAATGTTGGACAGGGTTTTTAATACGTTTGTACAGCTGTACACTGATGGGTCAAAGGATTGGACCACTGGGCGGGTTGGTGTGGGTGTGTATGTACCTCAATTTAATGTGCGGGTGGTCCAGAGGGTTACGGACTGGGTGTTAGTGTACACAGAGGTGATGGTGGCGGTGAATCTTGGGTTGATGTGGGTGGAGGAGGTGAGGCCTGTGAGGGTTGTAATGTGGTTTAGGCAGCATCCGGTCTGGAAGTTCAGATAGAGGTGATGTGTTGGTGGAGCTGATGGTGTTGTTGTTGGGGTTAGAGAGGATGGGGGGGATGGTTGGGCTTTTTGGGTACCGGCTCATGTGGGGGTGAAAGTGCATGTAGGAAGGAGAGGGGGAGTGTGGAGGTACCATTTGGCCGGGGGGAAGTTAAATGTTTGATACGAGGAAGGGGAATGGACTGGTGGCAGAGAAAGTGGGATGGTAGCAGGAAGAGGAGAGGGTATTATGAGGTGCAGTGGACAGTACGGGTAGAGACAGGGACTATGGGGTGTAGGAGAGATGTTTGGTGGTGTAGAGGTTAGGGCACACAGGGGTGAATGATGGTTTGAAGCTGGTGGGTAGACATGAGATGGGTCTGTGTGATGGGTGTGTAGTGGAGGAAATGGTGGAACATGTGTTGTATAGTGGTAAGTACGATGTTGAGAGGGAATTGTTGTATGTGAAGGTTAGGGAGGAGGACGTGGGATATGGGGGGGTTGTTGGGGGTGAGAATGGGAGTGGGGTGGTGTCAAGGGCCGTATTTAAAGTTCCTAGGGTGACGGGTTTAGATAGGAGAATTTGAAATGGGTGGGCTGTGACCGGCCTCACACTCCGGTACAGTAGGTGGCAGTATATGGACCTTTTAAGTTGGTTGTGAACTGCCATAATTCAAAGAAGAAGAAGGCACTGCGTCATTGAAGGTTCCTACCTTTGTTATGATTCTGGTATTAGAGTGTGGTGTTAAGCTTACAGACATATTCTGCTATTGTGCTTTCTCCACTAAGAGTCGTAAGTAGAACATTGTGTATGATTGAGCCATGCGTATGCTCTGTGTATGATTGAGCCAGGCGTATGCTCTGTGTATGATTGAGCCAGGCGTATGCTCTGTGTATGATTGAGCCAGGCGTATGCTCTGTGTATGATTGAGCCAGGCGTATGGTCTGTGTATGATTGAGCCAGGCGTATGATCTGTGTATGATTGAGCCAGGCATATGCTCTGTGTTTGATTGAGCCAGGCGTATGCTCTGTGTATGATTGAGCCAGGCATATGGTCTGTGTAGTATCTACTCGCGTCTAGGCCGCGTTAGAGCATAGTACAGTTTATTATACAGTGCATCCGGAAAGTTTTTCAAGTGCTTCACTTTTTCCACATTTTGTTATGTTGCACCCTTATTCTGAAATGCATTAAATCCAATACCTCCATGATGACAATGTGAAAGAAGGGTGTTTGAAATCTGAGCAATTGTATTAAAAAATAAAACTAAAAAGCACATGTACAGCCTTTGCCATGACACTGAAAATTGAGCTCAGGTGCATCTTGTTTCCACTGATCATCCTTGAGATGTTTCCACATCCTGATTGGAGTCCACCTTTGGTAAATTCAGTTGATTGGACATGATTTGGAAAGGCACACCACACACCTTTCTATATAATGTATCCACAGTTAACAGTTCATGTCAGAGCACAAACCAAGCCTTGAAGTCCAAGGAATTGTCTGTAGACCTTCGAGACAGGATTGGATAGAGCTGTGGTTCTCAAACCTCCTGGGGGACCCCCAGCCATGCCATGTATTAGATGTATTACATAGCTAGCACACCTGAATCAACTTGTCGACTAGTTATCAAGCCCTTACCTGCTTGAATCAGGTAAGCTAGTTCAGGGTTACAACAAAACTGTGAGACGGTTGGGGGTCCCCGAGGAGAGGTTTGAGACCCACTGGTATAGAGGCACAGATCTGTGGAAGGGTACAGAAAAATATCTGCAACATTGAAGGTCCCAATGAGCACAGTGACCTCCTTCATCCATAAATGGAAGAAGTTTGGAACCACCAGGACTCTTCCTAGCGCTGGCCGCCCAGCCAAACTGAGTAAGTGCCTTAGTCAGGGAGGTGACCAAGAACCCGATGGTCACTCTGAGAAAGCTCCAGCATTTCTCTGTGGAGAGAGGAGAACCTTCCAGATGAACAACAATTTTTTAAATATATATATTTTTTTAAACTTTTATTTAATCAGGTAAATTGACTAAGAACAATTTCTTATCTACAGCAATGACCTGGGTGCAATTAGGGTGAAGTGTCTTGCCCAATCAAGCCTTTATGATAAAGTGGCCAGACAGAAGCCACTCATCAGTAAAATTCACATGAGAGCCCGCCTGGAGTTTTCCAAAAGGCATTTTACCAAATTCTCTGGTCTGATGAAACAAAGATGAAAGTTGAACTCTATGGCGTGAATAACAAGCGTTATGTCTGGAGGAAACCAGTCACCGCTCATCACCTGGCCAATACCATCCCTACAGTGAAGAATCGTGGTGGCAGCATCATACAGTGGGCCTGTTTTTCAGTGGCAGGAACTGGGAGACTAGTCAGGATTGAGGGAAAGATGAATGCAGCAATGTACAGAGATGTCCTTGCTGAAAACCTTCTCACGCAGCTAAGATAGCAAAACAGTGGCTACAGGACAACTCTGTGAATGTTCTTGAGTTGCCCAACCAGAGCCCAAACTTGAACCCAATTGAACATCTCTGGAGAGATCTGAAAATGGACTTACCCCATCCAACATATGGAGCTTGAGAGGTTCTGCAAAGAAGAATGGAAGAAACTGCCCAAAAATACAGTAGGTGTGCCAAGCTTGTAGCCTCATAATTAAAAAGACTTAAGGCTGTAATTGCTGCCAAATAATCATAAATTTGATTAGATTTCAAACACACTTTCACATTGTGATATCCACTCTAGCGCTCCAGTTTCCCTTCTTATTGATCACTGTCTCCTAACTACCTATTGACTTAAGTAGGTAAGCCTGTGCCTGGGTCCTCATTCAGGAATGGACCTACCGTATAGCTAGACTCTGTTTGCTCCTTCTCATTGTTGGTTATTGCTTTTGTGACTTGTGATTCTTGCCAGTGAACTGTGTATAGTATTACATATTATTGTGCTAATGTCTTTACGCACATGTTAGTTGTCAAGTATGTACTAGTATTAGAGGGCAGGTAATTATGCTTCAGCCTCGTTTTGTTATTTTTGTTTATTTCCGCTCGTTGACTAACAATATTAAATATTATTTGGAAACCTGAAATCCTGCGCCTGCCTCCTACACACCTTCAACACTGTAACAAACATTGTCATTATGGGGTATTGTTTGTAGAATTGAGGGAAATAATGAATTTAAACCATTTCGTAATACGCGTGTTACATAACAAATCGTTGAAAAAGTGAAGGGCTGTTAAAACTTTCCGGATGCACTGTATATCCGTTGTGCGGCTCCCGTATCTTCTTCGTCAGCTGTTCCCGACCGCTATGTATTCATCCTTACTGTCAACCTGCTGAAATTAAACAAAAACAACACCCCCTGCATTTTGTCTCCGTCTCTCAATACATCACCATATGAAAATTGCATTTCAGAAGCTACTAAACAACTTACCTTAAAGCCAGCAGAGGACTAAGTAGCTCCTAGTACTTCCTCCTCTATCTGTAATCCTCATGCTTCAGTTGTATCCTCCCCTCCCCGGAATTTGTGCTGATTCTGAAAAATAATTGAAGGCCAAGTATCAGCGATAATATATGCACAGCGATTATTCTATTGCGGTCTAATACTGACAGGCTGATGTCATGATGATGATCTGGATTTGTCTCTGAGGACAAATGTAGGCTACAGGTGTGCACTCCCAGTGCTGTCATTTTGGATGAAAGCATCTGCCAGTAGTATGTTTCATTTATCATGATCAGTGGCTTCTTTAAAACATTGTGATTGTTCTTCTGTCAAATCCTTTCAAGACATATCTAGAGATATACAGTACACATTGCTTAGTTGAGCATAGTTAAATCCCTCTGGTATTTAATCGGGCAAATTTAAACTGCATTCAGTGATGTTCTTTGTATTTTCACTGGGGTATGCGTGTGCTTTTCTGTATGTGTGTGTGACCACGTGTTGGTGGATGTGTGCATGTGCATTCATAAAAATGTACTGGTAGTGGTCCTGATGGAACTGTACACTCAGGCCGGAGGCTGTCACAGACCTCTCCAAGTCCCTTGTTTCTTGTCAATAATCTATCTTAAAGACTTAGTCTGCGTCCTAAAGAACACCCTATTAGAGTATGTTTGACCTTTAGTAGCGCACCAAAAAGTAATGCGAGTAATGTAGAGAAAATCACACAATTTCAGATGGAACCTGTACATACAGCATTACCCAATATAGCCTGCTACCTCTTTAAAATGTGTTGGAGCTTTAGTTCTGTTTTGATATTTGAGTTTATTCTCTCGAAATGTCCCTTAAACTGCTGGCAATCATAAATCATCTGTTTAATATTGTCCATTCTAAGTTGTTGATAAAATAGAGAAATGTGGAGGTCATTAATTAGAAATGTACTAAT
Source organism: Umbra pygmaea (assembly GCA_016801145.1). Classification (NCBI taxonomy): domain Eukaryota; kingdom Metazoa; phylum Chordata; class Actinopteri; order Esociformes; family Umbridae; genus Umbra; species Umbra pygmaea. The sequence goes on along the minus strand of JACXGM010006674.1, from coordinate 11,088 downwards.
TCAAGTATTAAGTGATTTAAGTATTGTACTGTATAAATAAGAACATGCTTATTTTCACCAAAAAGATGTACGCAATTAGGGTTAACTGCCTTGATCTTTGACAGAACAACATTTTTCAAATTCCTGCTCGAGGATTTGAACCAGCAATCCACCTAACCACCAGGCTAAACTGCAGCCAAAACTTCAAATATTTATATTGTTCATGATTTTATAAGCAAACATATAGATTGATGTCTACATTAATTTTGTTTTGTATGGTCTAAAACATAAGCTAATTAATCTTATACATGGGGAGTATGGTATAAGCCCAGTATATCACTGGTATTTTCTAATGCACAATTTAATTAAGACTGCCTGGAAGTAGCCCTTAGTCATATACTCTATTGGCCAAATACCCCAAACACTTAAAATCAACATTTAAGCATTTAGGTATGTACATGCATTTCATGAACAGTCACATTTATTGGCAAATCTATATAAAATAAACTACAGAGATATCTTGTCATTTTTTATTTTGGATAATAGTCCATACAAAGGAATAATTCAAATTTAACATTTGTGAAATTCTATTTTTATGTATTTCCCAAAATATTTTGTCAGAAGAACTGTATGTGCAGACCTGTTATCCTATAATCTGTTATGAGCTTGAAGTACGCTTTGGAAGAGATCTTAAATCATTCTTCCATTTCCTACTCTGAAAAGCCATGTTACGAAACAACTAACTCAACACAATACAATGGTTATTAGATTATCTGGATTAAAGCACCGGTTTAGATGTGCTTTCTCTTTTCAAAAAGAATTGAGAGGATTAATATATTGACTGGAGGAGGCAGTGAAACTAACCGTGGAAGTGTTGGAGGAGAAGAGGGCAGCGCTACTTTAAACCGAGACAGGGCTGAACAAAAGGTAAGGGCTGTTGGAATAAGATTGTTTTCATCCCTGTGGAACCATACGTTTAAGAGATAATTAAGTCTATGATAGATTTAGAAACACAAACCAAAGTAACTACCAAAAGGTTTCTTGTATATTTACATTTATAACCTGTCTCTATCTGAAATGGTATCGTGTAGCCCATAGCGTTTTGGTGAGAAGTATTGAGCTACTGTATAGCCGCAGGTCTGTTCTCTTACACTGTACAGACACTGGCTATTGTGTCGCTGTGGGCGCACCGGCCTCTGTATGCTATGGTGATTGACCAAAGCCCAGCAGTTTATGGGCCTTTGTCTTGTTTTCATCAGAACACACACACTTACACAGAGACCCACACAAACACATTAAGTGTCTTTCTCTTGTTTTCAGCTGAAGAGGATAATCGAGCACTTCTAAGGCAGGGGAGGAGAAATCCTTGAGAAAGATAGACAAGTGTGTTCCCTGGCAGTTACAGCTAGCTGGCTGCCTATATATAGTCAGTGCTGACAATGCATGCTGGGATAGCCTTGGAAATGGAACTAAACCATAAGGCTACAGAGAGCTGGATCAGAGACAAACTGGTGTGTTTCTGTGTGTAAGCGCACGTGTGGGTAAATATATATATTTTTTTACCTCCACCCCCTTGTCTAATTATATAGCCAAAACATACCAACCCTTTTGTTCTTCACTTGCCTCATTGAAAGTCTTCGAATTCAGATATAAAGTAGGCTAGGTGCCACAGCAGTGGAAAAGTACGATGTTGTGAAAAGGCAGAGGTTAAGTTTACTGCTAGAGGGTATTCTGATAGCCATGACCTGGTGATGAGAAGCAAGCAGAAAGAGGGTAGCATCCCGCTGGAGGATTGGAACTCAGCCAACACGCTTTTCTACTGGAGGAATGGAACTTAGCCAACACGTTGTTCTACTGGAGGAATGGAACTCAGCCAACACGTTGACCTGCTGAGAAGACACTCCCTTTAGAGGGGCTTTCCTGTCCCACCTTGTACCTAACGCCTGCTATTATACAGATAGGGACTCGTGTTAGAACCTTTAAAAGCCTTACTGATGAGTTGATTGAAAATTAATCACTTTTGTTCAGCCCTGGTAAAAATTCACTGTTTCTATGAATTGGTTGTGAGGTGTTGCAAGTGTCTGTCTATGTGATTATGTTCAGGGGTGCATGTGGATTGGCTGGACAGTTTTTTTGGGATTTGCTATGGTCAATTCAACTCACTGTTTGACTGTACTAACACCCCCCCCTCAGTATCTGGGTCCCAGGTTGTAACGTCACATCAACAGCCAATAGGTAACCATTAATAACAACCATAATACAGATGATTCTGATTGTATACTGTAAGTGTGCTATGTTTGAACAAGGCCCATGATCCTTCTACCATATCATGAGCCCTCTAGAATCGGACATTTTATAACATTATTTCCACCTATTCTATGAAGCCGTTCTACCACTGTAACATTGCTGTTTTTGGTCACCATGGAGACTGACTGAGGCTTGGCGTTGCCGTGGAAACAGAGTTTTAGCGGCAGCAGGCGGCTTCTCTTTTCGCCGCCCACGACCATCCAAAGCAGTAAGGCTCTCTATTGAGGCAAGTGAATCGCAGCAGACAATTTGACATGGTGAAGGTCCCAGACAGAATTGCCTAGATAAAGCAAGAGGTCAAAACCTATGACAGACAGACAGAGAAACTATGTCTGAGAGGGCTCTGATAAACACTGTTCTACTGAAGTATGAACCACGGGAAAACTATTAAAATTGGACAAAGTTAGAGGACAAGCTGAAAGGTCAGAGTGAGAAGCGAGTGTGAAATGTGATGGTGTTGTTAAACAATTAGAGCAACGTTGAATCTTGATCAGGTACAAAGTGTTAACGTTGTCTGTTCCTTATAGCGAACAATCATCGTTTCTGAGAGTAGTGTTGAAGCTAGGATACATTAAAGTGATTCAGAAATGCCACCAAAATTTGATTTCTCCGTCTCCCTCTCAACCCCCCACAACCCCTAGCTGTTTAGGGATTCATCAGGAGCAGATGGCATTGTGCTGCAGTGAAATACTTCAGATATTGATATTTGATACTGATCTCATACACATACGCATACATGGTGCACGCAGAAGTGAGTGAAACCCTCTAGCATACCGCATTGCTATTATTGAAATATACACTTCAATTTAAACTACAGAAGCTCTTTATATATAGCGTTGTTCAGTATGCTCTTTTTAACTGTTATTTTAACAGTTGAATATGAATAGGAACAGATTCTTATTTTAAACAATGAACTGGGAGAAATCTGATCTTTAATTTTTATAGACAGAACAACAGATTTGTCTGCGTGGGGATTCGATCTATAAACCTTTTGGTCACTAGTCAGATGCTCTAACTGCTCGAATACCCTTCCACCACTTTCAACATAAGCAGACAGTGTATGTTACCCTCTTCCCTACCTGAAAGGCACCCACCCACCCACACTCCGTACAGTTCTGTAGTGAGTGGTATCATCCCCACTCACAAGCACAATGCTGTGGTGGGCTGACTTTTTTATTTAGTGAAAATGACGGACAAGGAGAGCATGAATAGACACACAATGTGGGATTCACAATGGCCAATCAGTGCCGAGAGCCTCTGTTCTCAGGGTCGTTACACTGTTTCACAGTGAATGATCGGTCGTAAACATCTTATCCTTGTGAGTTAGTGTGGGTGTCACAGTGTTTATGTCTGTGTGTGCCTGTGCACGCTTGCCTGCTTGCATGTGTAAGTTGTGCGTTGAGTTGTCAGATAATAACCTCGTCAGGAGTGTTGTTGGTTGTTTTTCACACCTATAACCTTATACAAAGCAGAGCCCTGTTTGCCTCTATATGCTGATAAGGGCAAAATTGGAACTGTGTTTACTATTAGGGGCACTGTTCTTGTCCCAGGGTTCATAGATCAATGTAGAGAATAAGCTGTCATTACGGTCACAGCCCAAGTGATGGCTTAGAGAACTTTTAATGTTGGACTCATCGAGCTGCAGGATGGTGTTTTATGAGGTAAGATGAGAGGGTACTTTATATTTGTAGTAAATTTAGTGCCACACTGTTAGTTTCATTCTCTAACATTAACACATTTATTACTGTATGAGAATTAACATATCCTGAGAAATGACCCTTTTGAGGCGGTCTCTGCAGCTGTCAACAGTGCCTTCAAGTAACATTCTTGGTATACGTGAAAGAAGAAAAGTACGTCTGACTCAGACTCAGAGATCCTGTTGTAGCAGTTGCTGCCTGGAAGTGAAGTTACAGAGTGCTTGTTTTGATTTTGTGCTGTTGATTCTGAATGGGGAAAGAGAGAGGCAGGATGAGAGAAGCGAGATAGAATAGAGCCTGAGAAAACACAAAAAGAGAGAACTGGGAGAGATGGCAAACGGCGAGTGAAAGAAAGATATGGAGAGAGCGAGCTACACCCACACACCGCTATTGAAGAATCAGCCCGGCTCTGGGGCCGATGACTCACTCTATAGAGCCAGCACCCATAGGATGGTGAGCATGCTACCTTTACATTAGAATTCATACAATACGAGCTCTGTACGTAAACCATATATCTGAGATTCAAATCATTCATAGAACAATTAAAACCAGAGTGTTTTGTCAGGTAAGGTCTTGTCTACATGAACCCGTTTCCTCATGCTGCTGTGGCAGGACATGTCAGACTGATGGCACCGTGTGGAATTATACAACCTGCGTCACTTAACACCAAACTTTAACATCTCTTGCCGAGCAATGACGTAGCAGAGCACAGATTGACTAGCTTTGAGCATAAAGAGGGGGCGATGGAGGGGACTAGGGATGGAGGAAGAGAGGGGATGATGGAGAGAGAGAGAGAGAGAGAGAGAGAGAGAGAGAGAGAGAGAGAGAGAG
>JACXGM010006673.1:5449-32394 GCA_016801145.1 Umbra pygmaea | reverse complement strand
GGGAATAAAAACGGTTTAAAAACTACAAATGACAGAAGTGTCTTGAGTAAAGTTGACCAGTGTGTTGTGTCTGTTTGACTGTTTATTGTTCATGTGCATGTGTGTTCCCTATCGATCTGAAGAGGGCCTTTTGAAGTCAGAGTGTTAAGTTTTGATTGCAGAATGGCAGTTTTGACATGGCAGTTCAATGTTAATCTTCAAGTGTTGTGTAAAGAATTCTTGTGTGTTGAGTTTTGACACAATGCCAAATTATGCATTTTGTATGTTAGCAATTGGAAAAAACTGTAAACTTCAGGGATATCAATCTGTCCAGTTAGGAAGCATAAGCGATTGTGTAATGCCCAGAACAGTGAGGGCTTTTGTGACATGGACTAAAGACTGGAGTCCTCATTATTTTTGTGTATTTTCTTTCTGGAGTTTGTGTTTCCAGTCTCCTTTATAAAAATGTGGAATGTCCCTTTTAAGTGTTTGTGACACCTCTCTCTAGTTGGGCAGTTGCTATGATAGGGTTTAGGTTAGGTTAGGCTGGTATCTTGTAGATCTGTTGATTAATGATACGTTCAGCCTTGTTCTATTAGTTAGTTCAGTTCATGCATATACACTCACCTAAAGGATTATTAGGAACACCATACTAATACTGTGTTTGACCCCCTTTCGCCTTGGGAACTGCCTTAATTCTACATGGAATTGATTCAACAAGGTGCTAAAAGCATTCTTTAGAAATGTTGGCCCATATTGAAAGGATAGCATCTTGCAGTTGATGGAGATTTGTGGGATGCACATCCAGGGCACAAAGCTCCCATTCCACCACATCCCAAAGATGCTCTATTGGGTTGAGATCTGGTGACTGTGAGGGCCATTTTAGTACAGTGAACTCATTGTCATGTTCAAGAAACAAATTTGAAATGATTCAAACTTTGTGACATGGTGCATTATCCTGCTGGAAGTAGCCATCAGAGGATGGGTACATGGTGGCCATAAAGGGATGGAAATGGTCAGAAACAATGCTCAGGTAGGCCGTGGCATTTAAACGATGCCCAATTGGCACTTAGGGGCCTAAAGTGTGCCAAGTAAACATCCCCCACACCATTACACCACCACCACCAGCCTGCACAATGGTAACAAGGCATGATGGATCCATGTTCTCATTCTGTTTACGCCAAATTCTGACTCTACCATCTGAATGTCTCAACAGAAATCCACACTCATCAGACTAGGCAAAATTTTTCCAGTCTTCAAATGTCCAATTTTGGTGAGCTCTTGCGAATTGTTACCTCTTTTTCCTATTTGTAGTGGAGATGATTGGTACCCGGTGGGGTCTTCTGCTGTTGTAGCTTATCCGCCTAAGGTTGTGCGTGTTGTGGCTTCACAAATGCTTTAATGCATTCCTCGGTTGTAACAAGTGGTTATTTCAGTCAAAGTTGCTCTTCTATCAGTTTGAAGCAGTCGGCCCATTCTCCTCTGAGCTCTAGCATCACCAAGGCAATTTCGTCCACAGGATTGCCGCATACTGGATGTTTTTCCCTTTTCACACCATTCTTTGTAAACCCTAGAAATGGTTGTGCGTAAAAATCCCAGTAACTCAGCAGATTGTGAAATACTTAGACCGGCCCGTCTGGCACCAACAACCATGCCACGCTCAAAATTGCTTAAATCACCTTTCCTTCCCATTCTGACATTCAGTTTGGAGTTCAGGAGTTTGTCTTGACCAGGACTACACCCCTAAATGCATTGAAGCTACTGCCATGTGATTGGTTGAGTAGAAAATTTCATTAATGGGAAATTGACCAGGTGTTCCTAATAATCCTTTAGGTGAGTGTAAGTGCTGACAAACTAGAGAGAGGTGTCGGTTGACCGGTAGCGTATCCAAGAGTGTTGTGAAAATTCAGTCCCTGTAATTTGGAGGTTTATGCATACAATGATTATTTATATGTTTAGCTGTCAGTGTTTTATGCCACTGTAAAGAGCACATAGGCTATATAAGTATTCCGTTGTGCACATGCTTCAGGCGTACCCTGCAACCAGCCTCTGTATATTTCCCGGATCATCCAAATAAAACCACCAATCATTTCATCTGCCATTAACTGCCTTCAGTCTTCTTCCTTAACCACACCACATCCTGACAGATTGTGAATCAATGTTACCTATTTTGGTGAAAATGAATGTGACAACAGGTGCACTGGAGCATCAACAGCATCACAACCCCCAAAATGGGAATGGTTTTGCAGGTTGTGGCCACAGACAATTGCTCTCTCCTTATCCTTATTATAATGAGTCTGTACCTTCAGCCCATTCAGGTTGCACAGGTAGTCCAGCTCCTCCAGGATGGCACATCCATATGTGCCATCACAAGAACGACTGCTGTGTCTCCCAGTACCATCTAAAGAGCATGGAGGAGATACAAGAAGATAAGCAGACCTCAGCAGGGCCGTAGAAGGGCATCAACCAAGTAGCAGGACCGGTATCTTCTCCTTTGTGTGAGTAGGAACAGGAGGAGCACTGCCAGAGCCCTACAAAATGACTTCCATCGGGCTACTGGTGTGCATGTTTCTGACCACAATGAGCTCACTGATGCCCTGATCAGGTCTGGGAGGAGATCCCCCAGGACATCATCCGCCATCTCATCAGGAGCATGCCCAGCATTGTCGGGAGTGCATACAGGCACGTGGGGGCATATGGGCAGACATTTGTGCCACCACAAACTGAACTTGTAACCTGAATAATTTCATTTAAAAACTGAATCTGAAGAGCATAATTTGAAATAAATTATTTTATTTTGAAACTGAATTATAATAATGTCGAAACTGTATGTATTGTTTTGAATTTAAATTCAGTTGCACTGAATATTCAAATATATATACTATACATTAAGTTCTCAAAGTTCAGAAATTCGCTATAAAAACTCAAGTTCAGATTTTTACTGGGACAGATATCCGTTTTCACCATGTCAAAGCATGACCAAAAATGACAGGTTTGTATTAACGTATATAATAAGACAAAACTTTACAAGCAATACAAATGATAGCAGGACTGTTAGATCTGGAAAATGTGGCACAGTTAACGTGCTTAAATGAAAGATTTCGGAAAAGCTGAAAAGGCAATTAGCCGTGTAGTTGAGTTGAGCTGTAGCAATGGAAATGCTTTGAAGGCGAGTAGAGGCGAGGCGGGTAGAGTTGAGCCGGTACAGGTGTTGTACCAAATTCCGACTCCCCGGACAAATCGCACTCCCCTTCGCATGAAACGCACCTCCCACATTATTAATATGTGCTGAAGCGACAAGCGAGTTTAAATGCACGCAGAGCATAATAAGGCAGGGAGAGAGGAGGAGGAGCAGGAAAGACCTTCTAGCAGGCACCACGATGTGTCTGGGGAATGCAACCAGGATAGCGTTTTCTGAATATTTGACGGGCCAATCGTAATATAGAAAATTATGAAGTGCGAGCCCACCACTGAATTTACATAGCAGAAGTAAAAACCTTCTAATTCTTAGTGTCTTTCCAGCCCAAATGAAAGAATAGAAAGGCAGGTATGTCTGCTGAAGCAGTAATGCGGCTGGATTGATTTGGAAACACTAATTTTTTGGAAGATTTAGCTTGTAACCAGAAAAATACAAAAGATTAAACCCGACGGTCCATCTGACAAGGTTTTGAGTGTCCGTTGGCCTTGTCTGGGAGCCGTGTTTGTATTTGCATTTGCACTAAGCATTGCGGATGTTTTGTGTAAAATGAGTATCTGTTTTTAAGTGACTTTCTCTAAATAGAGATAATGACCAATAATCATATAAGGTATTTGATTGTTTTATTATAATCAGTACACAATTATAGCTGTAGTATCACCGAGTTTGCTTACAGCTTAACTGAAGAGTCTAGCAATTTTTTTATTTTATTTAACCTTTATTTAACCAGGTAAGCACGTTAAGAACATTTTCTCATTTGAAACGGCGACCTGGCGAAGATAAAAGTGCTGAGGTGAAGAAGACATGAAGTTACACATAAATTACACAACAATGAAGTACAGAATAAAATAATAATAATAAAACCACGAATAGCGTGTGCAGATCTTCAAAATAAACAATGTAAGAATTTGTACAGGTTGTCCAAAAAATGTCTACATATAGAGTTAGATAATTGGTATGTAAAGAGACGTGGCAGTATACTATACAAAAAGTATAGTGGAAAGTAGGGTCTGAGAAAGAGAGGTAGATGAATCGGAATACAAAGTGGGAGTGCAGAAATAACACTAGAGTAGGTGGCATAATGACCAAGGCTGTGGGAAAGGGAGTGTGCAAAACATACAAAGACAGCTGTGCGGGTGAGAGTGTGCAAGATACATTAATGGCCAAAGAGAGCGGGTGGAGTCAACATGTACATTGGTCTGACAGTAGATTTAATTGAAATATTTTAAAGGTAATTAAACGGACAGTGGATTCGAATTTCAAGAATTTTGCAGTTCGTTCCAATCATTAGCATTGGAGAACTGGAAAGAGAGGCGGCCGAAGGATGTGCAAGCTTTTGTGGCTACCAGAGAGATGTACCTACTTGAACACAGATTAAGAGAGGTTGATGCTCGGCAGATTCATAATTTTAGGTAAAGAAAAAAATAACCATAACTTGCGGTAAGCAATATTTTTTAATTAGGCGTTGTAGATCTAATATGAGTGCAGATTCAGCAACTGGATAGCTTATTTCTCACCTTACATGTGTTCAGAAACATTTGTTTGATATGATTAAGATGTTCATCTCTTTACCTTTGTGGTTAAACTTAAAGTAAAAGTAAACACACCAGGCTTATTAATGCGTGGCGCTGTTGTTATCATTTCAGTTTGCGCTGCCATCTTGTGGTGGTTGCTGTCCCTCTAGACCCCACTAGAGGGGCTAAACCTTTTCTCCATTCATTCCTAATAGAATAATTAAACGCTTAAAAATGCCAATTAAAAAATAACTAGTTTACCAATTGATTACTAATTTACAAGTGCACTGCACAGCACTAAGATATATATGCTGCCGCTGGAATGGAATTTATCTTGTGAAAACTGAGGGTGGTGATAAAACACCGACAAGTGAATTAAGAAAGAGAAAATAACGAATAACAATGTGTTGCTTATAACGCAATCACATAACTAGAGCAGCTCACAAAATGTTGAATAGGTTACTCTCTAGTCAGGAATTAACTAGCTAACATGAGAAATATTTAACTACTTAAAGGACAATTCTAGAGTAAATAAAACTGTAAATATAGCATTGAAAAACAATACCTTAGACTAATTAAATTAATATACTGTACAGTGCTGTTCCTGCGTTTTTTTCAGAAAACAGCCAGGTACAGTTCGGTTGCTTCTGTATTGGATTTTATTTAAAATACCACAACGTCCAGAATTCAATGTGAACCTTGCTCCTGCGCATTGCGAGTCGCGTCGGTAGAGTCGAATTTTGCGTAAGGACCTTAGCTACTAGCTAGAAATTATACATAGCAATTTATTATGAGTCACAATATTGTCCCAGAGCTCCAAGTCCTACAACCCTATAGTCTGCAAAAGATTTTATTTTATTTTACGTTTGTTCCTCCAAATATTTACACAACCACTGATAGCTACATTGAAGCTAATGAGGCTACCTCCACTCCAGATAAGCCTGGGGCTGGCTGGAACAAAACCTAATAAAAATTTACTAGTTAGCCATTTAGCCACTCAACCATTGCTCTAAAGAGAACCGCCATTGATGGCCTTTCTGTCACAATCAACTGTTGCACAGTGACCCAGCTGCCCCTCCCTCTAAGGGAAAAAACCCATGGTCATCTCTACAATAACAAGATCCTCACAGCGCCTTCCTGCAAAGTCATTGAGCAGCCTTGAATCTCTCCCTCCCAAAGAGAGAGGAAAAGCCCCTGTCTACACTTAGATAACCTAACAAGCCTCAGAAGCTTCTAACAGGCCTCGGAATCTTAAGTGCATAATACTTTCATCTGATTATACCATTCTAAACTGTTTAAACTGTATTTAAGATGCTCATATAGATTTTAATTCCTCAACAGCAACACCAGTATGTGTTGATACATATTTTAACTATAATTTTAACTGTAATTAATGTTTTGATTTGTGTTGTAAAAGCAGTTAACTAAATTTTTTGTCAAAATGGGATGCTGAGAAAGAAATGCAATCATATGACCTGCCATGTTTAATGTTCTGACTTTGCGACATGATCAACAATGTGTGTCGATTGGTCAGATGTTTATACATGTTGAACGAGAAACTTCAAAAAAATCGAACTTGGTCCGAAAAAATAAATGCTGCAAAATCACTTCACATCAGAGACGTTAAAATCAGAAATAACGTCTCTGATGTGAAACCTACTTACAGGTTTGAAAAATCTTATTAACATGCAAATTAATTGACAATAAAACATGTGCCCAGTGTGCAAAAGCATTTAGTGGGAATTGGGAGGGGACAAAAATGGGGATAACCACAAAAAGAAAAAAAAATGCACTCACTGTATAAGAGCATCTGCAAAATTTCAAAAATGTAAATGTAGTTTGTATGTGCTCTCAAATTTTTTTTGCATTTCTTTAAAATATTTGGTTCATCATCTCAACTGCCTCCCTAGTTCCTTCATATTGTGACCCAGTGTGTGTACAAAAATACATGAAAAATAATGAGTTTAAACAAACCTGTTGTTTTAGGTTCTGATGAACAAGCTTATAATGACGTAATACAATATTTTAAAATTCAATGGCTGTATTTCATTAACTTGCATGTTCAGTAATAGAATTTCAGAGAACATTTTTAATATTCACATGTAAACCAAAAAGTAAGATGGTAGTCATTACAGTATATAGGGACTTCTCCAGGACTTAAAGTATTTTACCAGGTTTTCTACCCAAAAAATCTTTAAACAATTTTCAGGTTGTTGGATATCCTCCTGTGATAATTTTTTCAATGTGTTTTTTCTTTCTTCTTAAACAAGCTTAAGCAAGAATGAAAGTATTGAGCCTAATTATAAGCATTCTTTGCTGACTTAGAGTTCTGTGTGTGGTAAAACTCTGTGCCTGCCATTGACTTGATCCCTGAACTGGTTCTTTACTAGTTTTTTTGCAAGGTCAGAGGTAACATGGGGCTAATTAGGGACCCCTCAGTCTTTAGAGAAACTCATCTGAGCTTAATGTTTTCACTTTCATGGCCCAGCAGCTCTGCCTGGTACCTCTAAGCTAATTTTGCTTGCCTGCATAGTTTTGGAGGGACTCTCTTAATCTAGGCACAGAGAGGTCAAGTTCAAACAGCCACAATGCATGTACCTTAGGCATTGGATTCTGGTGGGTACTTTTTACAGCTAAATACCTTCCGCATTTAATAACCTCTTCAATGTTAAGGCAAAATCATCTTTATTCTTCAGTATAGCTTAGGACTCACAGTAAAAATATTGAATGTAAAATACAATTATTTTAACATGAGGTATTTTAAAGTTTTTTTTTATATGGTTTTAAACTTTTGAGTTTAAGTTTGAAACATCTGATAACAGTACAGCTGCATATTGGACGTTTTTGTAGACAAAATCTCACCAAAGACGTTATGGTTACATTAAGTAGAGCTCAAAAACCATAAAAAGCTGAACACATACTACAGTATATTTAAGAATTCATATTTTGCTCACATATTTATGTCATTGGTTACCTATGTACTTTGCTTAAGAATTACTACAAAACCACAAGAATCTAATTTGTGATTATATGTCTCTGGTGAAGCATGACGTTTAAGAGCATAAACAGGCAGTCAGTGTAAGCAGAAATATGTTGTGTCACTGCTGAGACTAATAGCAGACAAATGCATGACATTAGCCTCCAATACTGAGCCAATCCCAATCTGGCAACGTGTTAGGATTTGACACATTTAAAATGCGAAGACTTACTGCTTGACCCCATCCTGTTCATAACAAGCACATTCTCCATGCAAATGATTCAACGGGTTGAAAGTCTAAATGGATCATCTATGAAAAACCCATCATGATAACAATAAAAATCAAATAAAACAATAAACATATGAAATTGAAAAATGACCCAATCTTACCGGTTGTGGATTCCTGACAGTTGGTTTGAGGAATATATATATTTTACACCTTTAACATCCTATTCAGAAACTTCAGCTACCACTATCGTTACTACTAACAATGGTTTTAGGGTCCACACAGACCAAAAATCAAAGCAAGGAAATATGTCAATGTAGTGGAGCAAATAGGATTAAACATGTTGAATGCCAAATGTCTGGAAACAGGAATTCTGTCAGGAGATAATCCCCACTATAGATTTAACACAGTTCAGTCTAAAAGAGCTGCAGTTTTCAGGTGGATTCACTAGCAAATCTCCATACTCGGACTGAATTAAACATCTAAACACAACACTATAAAGCATAATATATTCATAATCACATTTTGTTAAAAATACAAGGGAATTTAGAAACTGGACACTGACAATAACATTGCAACACGTGTTTCTGGGAATCTATCAGTGAAAGACCGAAAAATAAAAGTCTTACGATCCATACCCGTTTAGTAAACAGAACAGTGAATAAAGAATGTAAGCCTACCTGACTGGCATGGTGGTCTACCTTTAGGACTTCCATGGGCTTGTGGGTCACAGGGGGCAGGTAGCAGGGTGACGTGACATTGGTAGTGGGTGTCTGGGGGCTGCCGGGGTGCCCGGGGTGTGAGGGGTGCCCGCTGTCTCGCTGTTCCCACTGTTCTTGGAGCCAGTCCCTCATCATGTGCTGGCGCAGCAGGACACGTGACGTCACCACCGGGGATGCGGCAGGGCTCTGGGAGAACCCATGCATGTCCAGTGGGTCTCGGTTGGCCACAGCCCACCCCGAACCAGGGATTGGTAAGGATAGGCACATCATAATATAATGCAATTTAATGAGAGAAGGAGGTTGAGAAAAACATTATAAATATGTGGTCGAACATTTAAAGTAGAATATGTGAAAGAGGCACTTATTATGAAAGTAGCAAGAAAGTAGGAGGCAATTAGCAGGTGCATGTAGTTGGTAAGGGAGATTGAGAGATGCTGGAATATGTACTAAATTCTCAGACAGTGCTGTACTGATGCTTGAGATAGCTGTGATCAGGGCTGTGTTTGCCTGGCTCATGTCTCTACTCACCAATGTTAGCTAAATAGAGTTTGTATTTAGTATTTTAGTATTTATTTATTTATTTGGGACAGTGCACATTAATGAACAATTTAACACTTCTGTACAGACTGTAAATTAGCTAGATTATAGCACAGATGCTAATTTCCATCCGTAGTCCCAAACCTAACCTGCATGTTTTTGATGGTAGGGGAAACCAGAGCACCCGTGGGAAACCCACGCAGACACAGGGAGAACATGCAAACTCCAGAACCTTCTTGCTGTGAAGCCACAGTTCTATCCACTAGGCCACCATGCCTGCCCTGTTTTATACCAGTTTTATACCCTGTTTATACCAGTTTTTCCAATTTAGTCTACACACTAACCCCCACCTGTACACATACAATTTCAGGCAAAGTTTGGTCTTTAGTCACAGGTTTTTGTAAATTCACTGAGGTAATATTATTTTGAAAGAACATTTTTAGAATAATTTGCATAGAAGGAGGGACCAGAATATCTGGTCACATTGCAGACACAGATAAGAAACATCTTTGACTATATGTGTAAGTGATGATTACAGTTAAGAGATAAGAAACATGTTTGACTACATGTGTAGATAATGAATACAGTGCACAGATAAGAAAAAAAGAATACATGTGTAGCAAAGGTATTTACAATGTGGGCACAATCAGAATGTGGATCAAATATCAGTTGTCTAAACAAGGCTTAAGATGTACCTGAGTTTAGTGTAACAGGCTAAGCTGTGCCCCCTCTGTGAGAAGAGGGTTCAAGTCCTGACTCGGGCAACTGTCTCCCCCAACAGACCTTATTCCCTGGCCTCTGCTTCCTACTTTTCTTTAGTGAACTAATAAATACCCTCAAAATAATCGTAAAAAAAATCTGATTCATATGCTATCCCTGTTTACACCTGATATAAAATGTGCATTTTGTCCAAATTTTTTCCAGATCCTTAGCATGACCCAATTTTTTTACAGGTTTACACAATTAAAGGTGAACTGTGAATGGACTTTCTAGGTATAAACAGATACGATAAAGTCAAGATCAGGGAAAAAATCTGGATTAAGAATGCATGTTATTGTAGAGACGGGTATAAATGGGCCTTGAGAAGTGGACTTTGACCTGGAAGACCAATAGACTGTCTACAACACTGACCTGACCTCTTGGAACAGGACTTCACCTCTACTCTACTCATTCTTTGCACTTTTACTCATGTGTAATAATACAAATGAGCAATAAGCCATGGGTTTCCACTATCAATGTTATTCCCATCCAGCCTTCACTCCCATTATGTACAATAGGTTTCTTAAGATGGAATCTGATGTTTCCAGACCTGAATGGATAGGCCAGTGCTGTGCTGTCAGGACGAGGCATTCTGTGGGTAACTGATCCGTTTGATAAAACCACAGCAAAGCCTCTCAGCCTGTGCAGCTGTGTGATAATCGCACTAATTAGCCAGTTATGTCAAACCTAGCCACGCTCTGCAACTATAACTTAGCATCACCATGCCCAAAAACAGCGGATGGTTTAAAATGCTACAACACCATAAAATATTAGGACAACACCAGTATTCACTGAAAATTACCCCCACCCTCACAAAAATAAGGACTGGGACTTGACAACAGACATGTTGTTTGTTTTTTATAGTCAGACATTTCTAATAACTATGTCAATGCATTAAGTTCAAGCCCATACAGTATCTATTTTTACAATATGTATAAGGACAAAATAAAGACATGATGTTTTGCATCCCCTTTAGCTACAGAGACACCATGGGAGGGTTACAAGAAGTAACATTGATATATCAAAATATATTATTGTGACATGGTCCATCCTTTCTGAACAGAACAGGAACATTTTAACAGTAGGTTCATCTTACTGTGACAAAGTGACTTCTACTGAAATTAGACACAAAGCACTGTAAGGGCACTGTTATAAATGTATTGAGACACTGAATCATCTGCTATGACCAGTATGGATAAACATAAAGAAGCATGAAGCATGTGAGGAAGCCAATTCAATGATTAAACATACAAATATTTCTTCTCATTTAAACATAATTTAATTTAAACACAGAAAATGAATCCATGACACACTATAAAAGCATGACAACTTGAATAGGACAGACCTCAATGTTCCACGTCACTAGATAAAACACTGGGCTCTCCAGCCATTATGTTTCCTCACCAAAGTCATTGGGAACAATTGCTCTGTGTTTGTGGCTTGGTGCTTTGACACACATTTGAAGTGTTGCCAATTGTGAATTATGTCAATGTTAAAAGCCTTACTACCAAGCATTTATCAATTAGTTGTTACAATGGATCAGTAAAGTTAGGTAAACATGGAAGTTATTTTGAATTTAAACTGAAGTAAACTCTCAAGGCAATGTATAATACTATTAGTCGTACAGCCTAAATATTGTTTAGCATAAGAAGTTTTTAAGGGGCTTTTTAATTTTTAATTTTCATGAATGGCTGTAACTTTACAGATTAACATTAACATGTATTTTCTTTAAAGTGTGTGGCAGTATTTCCAATAATGAAATAACGCCTAATTTTCCAATCCCCAATTTAATTTTTTAGTGTCCTTCTAGTCAAGAGATTTTTTAAATCCAAATAGCTGTGTTATTTTATTGGTGATTTTGGATTATTTACAATAAATAAATATTGATAAATAGATAAAAAATTGTGTATTCATTTATTTATTGTAAAAGATGTCTGCAAAATATGTAAATTCAATGTGGCATTGTTGCATTGTTTTGAATTGAATAATGGCCATTATGAACTAAACTACTCAATTATGCACTTCTCCACAATACACAACACGTGCATACACTACTAACATATGCATCTAAATAGGCTACTTACTGCAAAACAATTCTAAAATGTCCAATTCAGTAGTATTCATTTTATTAATATCAAATCTTTATCATTATTTTCACAATTTTACAGTATTATTCCAAACCTATTGTGTGAAAATGTTACACACATTTGACTGCATTGTGACTAAGATATATTTGGAAAGCCTTGTGATTTGGTTCTAAAACATCTGAGTCTCCCTCTCAATGTACACATTTTCCTGAGGTAAATATATTTTTTCACAAATGGGAAAGATGGGCTGTGATTCAACCGTTTCCATGTAACATGACTTAAAAATGCAGTGTTCTATGTTCTAGGCAGGCTCTTCACCTTAACACTTTATGTGTGAGTTCTACATTATCAATGAGGAATCCCATTACTGTAGCTTTCCGTTACAGATGGGGAAATCAGGACAGGTTGTGATCATGAGGTTATATAGTTAAAGTCAGAAGTATACATACACTGACCTTGACATTATTAAACTAATTTGTTTACCACTCCACAAATGTTAACTATAGTTTTGTCAAGTCGGTTAGGACATCTACATTGTGCATGGCACAATAAATTTTTCCAACAACTGTTTACACATTATTCCACCTATAATTCACTACTGTATGTCAAAATTCCACTTTGACTGTGCCGTTAAACAGCTTGGAAGATTCCAGAAAATGATGTCATGGCTTTAGAAGCTTCTGAATTTCAGTCAATTGGTGGTGCACCTGAGGAAGGAAAATTGTGTGGACATATTGAAGCAACATCTCAATAAAAAGTTAAAGTTTGGTTGCAAATGGGTCTTCCAAATGGAAAATGACCCAAAGCATACTTTCAAAGTTAGGTCAAAATAGCTTAAGGACAACACAGTCAAGATACACGAGTGGCCATCACAAAGCCCTAACCTCAACCCTATAGAAAATGTGTGGGCAGAACTGAAAAAGCATGTGTGAGCAAGGAGACCTACAAACCTGACTCAGTTACATTAACTATGTCAAGAGGAATGGCCCAAAATTCACCCAACTTCTTGTGGGAAGCTTGTTGGAGGCTACCCGAAATGTTTGACCCAAGTTGAACAATTTAAAGGCAATGCTTACAAATAATAATTGAGTGCATGTAATCTTCTGAAACACTGGAAATGTGAAGAAATATAAGCTGCCAGATGTCAGAAAATATTCTGACATCTCACAATCTTTTTTTGGCAATTTTTCCCAATTTTTCTCCCCTCCCCTCTATCCGCAACTCCTTGGACAGATCTGTGGGATGGTGAAAGGTGCGCACATGGTTCATCAAACCACATGTCACCCAGCTGTCAATTCCTTCCGCACTGTAAATCCAACATGGAAGCCTTTAGCCAATCTAGATGCTAGGAGTCACTGGAGAGCAACATGGCGGGATAGATAATCTGATGTATATAACCCAAATCACAGGCAGCGAGCCCTATTCCAATTTTTGCTGCCTCGTGAAGGAGGCCCGGGGAAAGTCAGAGAACCAATAGTCAGGCTCGAACCCATGACTATCACGACGTACTGTCATGCAATGCAGCCCACTAAGTTACGCATACTGTCGTGCAATCCACTAAGCCACGCGTACACAGCTAAATCACCAGTGTTAAATCAACTCTGAGAGTGTTAAATTAACCCTCAGTGTTTATATAGCACCAATGGGAAGTATTGTGTTGATTTAACACTCTCAGAGTTGAATTAACACTGGTGATTTTGCTGTGTACCCACTACATTTCATATTCTTAAAGCTAAGTGGTGATCCTTACTGACCTAAGACATGGAATTTTTCCTGGGATTGAATGTGAGGTATTTTTATTTTTTATTAATTGCATGCATATTAACCATGATTGCAATGATTAATGGTCTCTGCTTTTGAGTGGTATCAATCCCTAACAAAGAAATACACTATCATTTTTTATTTATCTACATCTACTAATTAACCCTCCTGTTATGTTTTGGGTCAATTTGACACATTTTAGGATTCAGCAACAGGACAATGTTATTTACCTTTATTTTTTCATCATGATCTTTACAATACCCCTCAAGCAACAGCAGTCGGTGAACCTTAATTGATGAGGATGGGCTCATATTACTCTCCGGACTGGGGGAAACGAAACGGTATCGCACACTGGGTTTGGTGCGTTGCGCACCGTTTCATCCACTCCAGTCCAGAGCGTAAAACATGAGCATGTCCTCCCCACAGCTTCCCTCAAAGTAGTGGTAATGAATATTTAAAAAAAATTATAATAATTTCCCCTGCTCAAAAAAATAAAGGGAAAACTAAGATAACACATCCTAGAGCTGAATGAATGAACTAATCGTATGAAATATTTTCATCTTTACATAGTTGAATGTGCAAAGTGGTGTTGGTGGATGGAGCCAGACATGATGTCCCATATGTGCTCAATCGGATTCAGGTCTGGGGAAATGGCGGGCCAGTCCATAGCATCAAAACTGCTGACACACTCCAGCCACATGAGGTCTAGCATTGTCTTGCATTAGGGCCAAACGCACCAGCATATGGTCTCACAAGGGGTCTGAGGATCTCATCTTGGTACCTAATGGCAGTCAGGCTACCTCTGGCGAGCACATGGAGGGCTGTGCGGCCCCCCAAATAAATGCCACCCCACACCAGAACTGACCCACCGCCAAACCGGTCATGCTGGAGGATGTTGTAGGCAGCAGAACGTTCTCCACAGCGTCTCCAGACTCTGTCACATTTGTCACATGTGCTCAGTGTGAACCTGCTTTCATCTGTGAAGAGCACAGGGCGCCAGTGGTGAATTTGCCAATCTTGGTGTTCTCTTGCAAATGCCAAACGTCCTGCACAGTGTTGGGCTGTAAGCACAACCCCCACCTGTGGACTTCGGGCCCTTATACAACCCTCATGGAGTCTGTTTCTGACCGTTTGAATGGACACATGCAAAATTTTGCAGGGCTCTGGCAGTGCTCCTCCTGCTCTTCCTTGCAGAAAGGTGGAGGTAGCGGTCCTGCGGCTGGGTTGTTGCCCTCCTACGGCCTCCTCCACGTCTCCTGATGTACTGGCCTGTCTCCTGGTAGTGCCTCCATGCTCTGGACACTACGCTGACAGACACAGACACAGCAAGCCTTCTTGCCACAGCTCGCATTGATGTGCCATCCGGGATGAGCTGCACTACCTGAGCCACTTGTGTGGGTTGTAGATTCCGTCTCATGTTACCACTAGAGTGAATGCACCGCCAGCATTCAAAAGTGACCAAAACTTTAGCCAGGAAGCATAGGAACTGAGAAGTGGTCTGTGGTCACCACCTGCAGAACCACTCCTTTATTGGGGGTGTCTTGCTAATTCCCTATAATTTCCACCTGTTGTCTGTTCCATTTGCACAACAGCATGTGAAATTGATTATCAATCAGTTTTGCTTCCTGAGTGGACAGTGTGATTTCACAGAAGTGTGATTGCCTTGGAGTTACATTGTGACCGGTTTGGTGGTGGGTCAGTAATGGTGTGGGGTGGCATTTCTTTGGGGGGCCGCACAGCTCAGACCCCTTGTGAGACCATATGCTGGTGAGGTTGGCCCTGGGTTCCTCCTAATGCAAGACAATGCTATACCTCATGTGGCTGGAGTGTGTCAGCAGTTCCTGCAAGAGGAAGGCACTGATGCTATGGACTGGACGGCCCGTTCCCCAGACCTGAATCCGATTGAGCACATCTGGGACATCATGTCTCGTTCCATCCACCAATGCCACGTTGCACCACAGATTCCAGGTCTGGGAGGACATCCCTCAGGAGACCATCTGCCACCTCATCAGGAGCATGCTCGGGCGATGTAGGGAGGTCATACGGGCACGTGGAGGCTACACACACTACTGAGCCTCATTTTGACTTGTTTTAAGGACATTACATCAAAGTTGGATCAGCTTGTAGTGTGGTTTTCCACTTTGATTTTTAGTGTGACTCCATATCCAAACCTCCATGGGTTGATAAATTTGATTTCCATTGATAATTTTTTGTGTGATTTTGTTGTCAGCCCATTCAACTATGTAAAGACTAAAGTATTTCATACGATTAGTTCATTCATTCAGATCTAGGATGTGTTTTCTTAGTGTTCCCTTTATTTTTTTGAACTGTGTATAAAGCTATTTTAGTTTTAATTCCATCTTACCTTCTGACCTATATCAGTGTAAATAATACTGGGAATCATAATCTTCGTTCATAGGATTTTTTCCTTCTGTCGGTTCCAAAGGTAAGAACTGAATTTGGAAAAAAGGCTTTTAAGTTTGCTGCCCCCTCCACATGGAACAGGTTACAGAAATCCATGAAACTTAAAGAGCTGGTCCCATTGGTCACTTTTAAGAGGATGTTGATTGTTTTGCAGGAAGCCACATCGGGTTGTAGATGTTTTACCTGATGTGTTAAAGACTGCGTTTGCCTTTGACAAATGCAATGAATTAACAATGAAAATTGTAATGAATTATGACCGCTATTATTTTGAAAAGAAAAATCTGAGTTTGTGTTGCCGGCAAAATATTGCCAGGCAAACACTATTTGCCCCCAGCTAGAACTGGCCCTGGCAAAGATGATTGAAAACACCACATAAACTTAAATGGTGCTTTCTAGCTCAACAAATTTAACAAAAAAAATGTTTTATCCTTTCTCTCAATTTTATTTAGTGTTTGGCAGGCCAGGGTGAGACGGGGCTAAAGCACCCCCTTCAGCCCCCCCTAGAAATGATTCCATATTTTCATATAATATATATATAATTATTTTCTCTGGATAATGTAATTTCGCTTTTTTAATAATATATATTTTGTAAATGGAAATTGTTCATGCTTTATTCTTAAAGGTTTTACCATTCGACAATGAAAATTATTCCATGTATTATCTGTGATATCTATCCTCATAAAGGATATATTTTTGATCTTTACTATAAATAAATGCTAAATTAACCAGAAATCACATCTTTCATTGTTGTCTGTTGTTTAATGATCACATTGATACCACATGTGCTTCTCTTTGCAAATGTTATTATCACATGTTAAGATTCTGTTTCACATTTTGTCAGATTTACCCTTCAGCGGTTATGGAGTCAGACTTATAGTCGGGAGGTTGCCGGTTCGATTCCCTACTGTGCAAAATGTCTTTGTGTCCATGGGCAAGGCACTTTAACCAAGGTGCTCCAGGGAAATGTCACTGTATTTACTGTAAGCTGCTCTGGATAAGAGCGTCAGCTAAATTACTAAAATGTAAATGTTATTCGGGCATTACATGTTAATATGAGCATATTTTATATGATCCTATGAGATTCACATGTGTTTACATGTGCACACATGTGCATCATGTTACTCACGTGTGCACATGTGACATCTATGTTTTTTCGGTAAGGGAAATCAAATTATAATTAATTAACTATGTGTTTTTCTCAGTTTGCTCAATTAAAGTTCCAACACTTTTATTTGGTAATAGAAGAAATATCTTTGACATTATAATTAGTGTATAGCCTAAAAATATTAATAAATATTTCTTGTGTGCATTTTGGAGCAAATACATAGCTGGTGCCTTTTGGTCCATACAGCATTAGCATGGCTCATGCAAGCAACTTAACCAGCTGAACAGGAAGTAAGTAAATGACAGTACAGGACAAAAAATATGTGGAAAAGGAGCTATTTTAAAAATGAGCAATACTACAGACCACTTGACTGAGACTGCTCTACTCCATGTAACAGAAGGTCTTTGCAACTCTGTTCTCATTCTTCTAGGGCCTCATCCCAATATACCCCCCTTAGCCAAACCCATTGGCCCTACCCCTCTCTTTTGCGTGCCCATGAGAAAAGACGTGTCGTCACAACACTTCATTTGGTGAAGTGCCTGTTTTACGCCTTCTCCCTCCATAATGGGATTTTCACCTCCACACTAGTTAACAAGGTTTACTTAAAGTACCTTGTGAACCTCTCTCAAAAACAAAAAAATCCAATTATGAATTATGTAAAAAAATGTACTAATTGCATTCGTTCAATGCGAATACTACCAACTAATTAGTGTTTTGTGTAATTTGCATGTTATGAAAATTGTTAAAATTGCTAATGTAAAAACAGTAGCAGCAATGTCAACGTTAGAAGCTTACTAGCCAACGTTCAGACTTTAGCCAGCAAGTGATATGACTGCGTTATTGTAACCTGATATTTTGCATGAGGAATGAAGCAAACGCCTTCGACACTGTGAACCATCACATCCTACTTTCCACCCTCTCAGATCTCGGCATCTCTGGCTTTGCAGACTCCTGGATTGCATCCTACCTGACATGCCGCTCTTACCAGGTTATATGGAAAGGGTCTTTGTCTGCTACACGGACACTCTCATATGCTCACTTTGTCTCTCCTATCACTGCTCTGCTGATGGCACTCAGTTATTTCCCTCCTTCCCCCCTTCTGATACACAGAAAGCAGCCCATGTAGTCATCCATATCCATAGGATAGAAGATATGAATGAAAGTTAAGAGGAAAATATTAAATGGACAAAAACAGACACGTAACAGACAAGCTACAGAAAAGGCTACCACTCTCAAGGGCACCAGAATTGCCTTTTTGTGGTTCCGAGCATCAAAATCAAATCAATAATAATTAAATTTGTCAAAAAACCTTTTTGTGTTGATCAGAATATGATGCTTTATGTGAACATACTGAACATGAATGCAATTCATCAGTCACTTCTTCACAATTTTCTTCACTGTCCCAAACACATTTCACAAAGTTTAAACTTAAAATATAAAAATTATTGCAAATATCCTGAATCAAGTACAGGATGATAACACAGAGGTATATTTGTGAGTCAGCTCTGATCAAAAAGACTTTGTCCCAGAATTTGATATCATATGGTGTGGCACTATATTGTGATATTTAAATGGGCAATCTATGTTACCATGTTGCAGTGTTAATGCTTTTAGCATGCATATAACCGCAAGGCAAGTTGTGCATGAAACCTCATATGGTGTGACACTTCATCATATTGTTTGACAGGTTTGGTATGTCACATGTTATGACCTGTAGATTTCTACACACAGAGTACTTATTTATTTAAGCTAACAATGTATTCTTGTATTTTTTAAGTAATAACTAAGTTTAATATTTTTTGTCCTTTCTTAGCACTTTTTTGTCTATCATACATGAAAAAATATTTATTGCAAACCCTTACCCTAACCACTCAGGGGAATCTATAACCTTTTTGTTTTGTCAGCTTGAAGCAAATATCAAAAGATGAAAAGTGCAGAAAGAACAGGGAAATACAGTGCCTTGCAAAAGTATTCGGCCCCTTGAACTTTTTGACCTTTTGCCACATTTCAGGCGTCAAACATAAAGATATGAAACTGTAATTTTTTGTGACAAATCAACAACAAGTGGGACACAATCATGAAGTGGAACAATTTTTTTTGGATATTTCAGACTTTTTTAACAAATAAAAAACTGACAAATAGGGCGAGCAAAATGATTCGGCCCCTTTACTTTCAGTGCAGCAAACGCTCTCCAGAAGTTCAGTGAGGATCTCTGAATGATCTAATGTTGTCCTAAATGACTAATGATGATAAATAGAATCCACCTGTGTGTAATCAAGTCTCCGTATAAATGCACCAGCTCTGTGATAGTCTCAGAGGTCCGTTGAAAGCACGGAGAGCATCATGAAGAACAAGGAACAC
This sequence comes from Umbra pygmaea, assembly GCA_016801145.1. NCBI lineage: Eukaryota > Metazoa > Chordata > Actinopteri > Esociformes > Umbridae > Umbra > Umbra pygmaea. The sequence continues at coordinate 12,746 of JACXGM010006673.1, read as the reverse complement.
ACCAGGCAGGTCCGAGATACTGTTGTGTGTTTAGAGGTTTAAAGACTGATTTGGATATAGAAAGATTTCCCAAGCTTTAAACATCCCAAGGAGCACTGTGCAAGCGATAATATTGAAATGGAAGGAGTATCAGACCACTGCAAATCTACCAAGACCCGGCCGTCCCTCTAAACTTTCAGCTTATACAAGGAGAAGACTGATCAGAGATGCAGCCAAGAGGCCCATGATCACTCTGGATGAACTGCTGAGATCTACAGCAGAGGTGGGCGAGTCTGTCAATAGGACAACAATCAGTCGTATACTGCACAAATCTGGCCTTTATGGAAGAGTGGCAAGAAGAAAGCAATTTCTGAAAGATATCCATAAAAAGTGTTGTTTACAGTTTGCCACAAGCCACCTGGGAGACACACCAAACATGTGGAAGAAGGTGCTCTGGTCAGATGAAACCAAAATTGAACTTTTTGGCAATAATGCAAAATGTTATGTTTGGCGTAAAAGCAACACAGCTCATCCCCCTGAACACACCATCCCCACTGTCAAACATGGCGGTGGCAGCATCATGGTTTGGGCCTGCTTCTCTTCAGCAGGGACAGGGAAGATGGCTAAAATTGATGGGAAGATGGATGGACCCAAATACAGGACCATTCTGGAAGAAAACCTGATGGAGTTTGCAAAAGACCTGAGACTGTGACAGAGATTTGTCTTCCAACAAGACAATGATCCAAAACATAAAGCAAAATCTACAATGGAATGGTTCACAAATAAACATATCCAGGTGTTAGAATGGCCAAGTCAAAGTCCAGACCTGAATCCAATCGAGAATCTGTGGAAAGAACTGAAAACTGCTGTTCACAAATGCTCTCCATCCAACCTCACCTGAGCTCGAGCTGTTTTGCAAGGAGGAATGGGCAAAAATGTCAGTCTCTCGATGTGCAAAACTGATAGAGACATACCCCAAGCAGGGGCGTCGTACTGGGGGTAAAACCAATACTGATTACCAGGGCCCAAAGGGGAGAGAGGGCCCTTGCAAAGTCTGTAATATATTGGGGCTGAGGAACATGGGGGCCCATCAGGACTGCCTATGCATAGGGCCCAGGATCTTGTGCTACAAAGCTGACCCCAAGCAACTTACAGCTGTAATCGCAGCAAAAGGTGGCGCTACAAAGTATTAACTTAAGGGGGCTGAATAATTTTGAAAGCCCAGTTTTTTATTTGTTAAAAAAGTTTGTTCCACTTCATGATTGTGTCCCACTTGTTGTTGATTCTTCACAAAAAATTACAGTTTCAAATCTTTATGTTTGAAGCCTGAAATGTGGCAAAAGGTCGAAAAGTTCAAGGGGGCCAAATACTTTCGCAAGGCACTGTACATAGTACATCACCATTATGTTTCCCTTCTATGCTGTGAAGAAAGACATGATTTATTTCTACAAAAACTCAATTGTCATTTTTAGCTTCCTCACCAGCTCAGTAATATGTGTATTAAAAGAGAGATTATCGTCGAACCAAATTCCCAGGTATTTATAGGAAGGGACACATTCAAAAACAGAGCCATCGAGAGTAGTAATGTTAAGATAATTCAATAGCTGATTTTTGGATCTCGAAAACAGCATATACTTAGTTTTACCATACTTGAATTTACACAAGCTTTAGGTCTACAAGCACATTTTGAGGCAAATTTAAATCAGTCTGCATGAATGTAAAAATGGCTGCCGCATAAAGCAATGTCTTTAGCATGCGTATAATAAAATGTAAATTTTTGCACATTGTTACAAATATCATTTACATGTATGTACATAGTAAAATATTAAAGATACAAAGTTGTACACTGTGGGACTCCTTTCTGAATAGTAACTAAATCTGATTTTATCCCATCAGCAAAAAAATACCAATTATTTTTAAAACTGTTTCTGTGTATCGTTAAAACATTGACATTTGGCGTATATTCGAAAACACACCAACATTGGCGTTCAGGGTATTTGCACTACTTTTCATGATCATGATTCTTTCTATTTTTAAAGTGTTTAAAGGAAGCAATTGATTAGATCTTATCACAGAATACAAGATCTTTCCATCATTGTATTAAACATTTAAAATCCATGTAGCCTCTATCACAGAAGACAGCCTGCCTGCAGTCAGACACTTTGTTCACTTTAACTCACTTCAGCACTCAGACAAGATAATGCTTCCCTCTAATGTACATTTAAAATCTTGTTCATATTCATTTGTAAATCCAACCCCAGGGCAGTGTCAAGTAGCATACAGGCTCTGTAATTTACCTAGGAAGAAATTTGACTGCAAAAACTATACTAATGTATTCAATAATTTATGTTCACTCAAATTATTTACCAACCCATCAAGACATATGTTCTGCCTTAATCAGTAGAACAACTCTTTAACATCGCTACATGAATGCTACTAAATAATATAGCATATAATTATGAAATTTGAAGTGTTATGAAAGGAATTATGAAACTAAGATTGAATAACACCTTGTATAACACTTCAGGTATGGGTAGAGAGTTCATTAAATCTAGCTGACATGTTTGTGGAGCTCACAGGCATGTTGTCGTCATCCCTTAGGGTGAATTCTTTTATGTTTTCCTTCATGCGTTCACACCCTCCAACACTCACATAGGGAGACCTGTCACAGTAAGCTTGACACCTACAAACTACGAAGATCATCGTGGGATCAGTAGAAAATTAGATGCAATAAAGTGCCACAACATTCGTCCCACTCTGGAATCAAACCGGCAACCGTCTGATTACCAGTCTGACTCTCTAACTACTCATAGTCTGTTAGTTACTTTAGCGAGCTATCTAAACATCAGTGGAGATCAATGAACCTTAATTGAGGAGGAAGGGCTCATATTATTGTCTGGACGGGAGTAAATGGAATGGTCTCTCACACTAGGTTTAATGATCTCATACAGGGAATAATCTATTTAACTCCATTCCATTGAGTCCAGTTCCGACATTAACATGAGCCTTTCCTCTGCAGTTAAGGAATACCAACCAGACGTGCAGGGAACATGCCCAGGCTTTGCTAACTGCAATGTAAGGGGTGCCTCGACAACTTGATTAGCAGACCTGCTGGCTACATTGCAGTAACGGAATAGAATTCCCACAGGGAATGTAGAGGTTGAAAAAGCACCGAGCGTGTTAGAACACAGAAAAGCAGTGTTCAAATAGGGTCTTAATTACAAGGTTCATGACATTTAGAAACTGAGTCACATGTTGTCTCCACACCAGAATGACTTCTACTCCAAACAGTGAATGTCCCAGGGTGTAGTGTATATCCCATAATACACCTACTCTAATAATCCTTAATAAATACAGTTTATTAGACCAATAAATACTTTGTTTACTGCACAGACAACAAAGGGGAATCGGGCTTTCTACAGTGGTACAGATCAGCTTTGCTCTATCTAGGTCTAGATGCTATAAACGTAGCAATGTGTAGAATTTCACGGAGTGAAAACAGAAATAATTTCTCCATCATTGATCAGCTTCCAGATTCTGTAGAACATGATAAAAAAATCTGTAAAGCAGTTTAGATGGGACAATGATTTTCTACACCGTGCAGTGGATATTTGCCAATTTAACAGGAATTGCATTGAGGTGTTTATCACTGGTCATGCGTTGGTCCATCTTCAATGTGAATTCCTGCATTTTAAGCAATGCTTTTTTGTGTAATAAGTCACTGCATAGTGTAGGGAATCATTATCCATTATAATTTGTCCCGTTGTTTCAGCTTCTACAAATACTGTAGCACCTTTAATGATAGAATAGCAGGAAGGCTAAAGAGACAGGCACATAGGGAGAGACAGAGAGGAAGTGCACAGAATGCCACCAAATGTTCCCAGGAGGCACATGCAATTCAGTGTCGGGAGCTTAGACTACAACACCGAACTCACATCATGATGATTTTAATCACGATCCTGAGGAGAAAGAGAAAAGAATGGAAGACATTTCACTTGTTAGTTTCTCTGGTTCTTTTGTTTTTCACTAGTTCACCACTAGATGAACCAGGGTGTACATTTTCAATGAAAGTGGACATCTTATCATAACACACAAAATGCTAAATTTGGCTCATTGTGTCAAAAATCAACACACAAGAATTCTTGACACAACACTTGGAGATTAATGTCTAACTGCCATGTCAAAAAGACTTCAAAAGGCAGAAGTCAGTCTCGACTGAGACTGCTCTACTCCATGTAACAGAAGCTCACCGCAAGGCCCAAGCTAACTCTCTCTCTGTTCTCTTTCTTCTAGGGCCCCATCCCAATACCCCCCAAAGCCCAACCCATTGGCCCTACCTCTCCGTTTTGTGCATCCACAAGAGAAGTGCCATCCCAATTCAACGCTTCGTTTGGCGAAGTGCTGTTTCCCCCCTCTACTCTCCCTCTGTAATGAGATATTTCACTACCTTAATAGCTAACAAGGGCACCTTGCGAACATCTCTCAAAAACTCTGAAATCCAGGCAACATGGCTACTGGCAAGGAAAGCTACAAATGTAAATACTCATATCTACATAATGAATTATGTAATAAAATATTGTATATGTGAATGTTAGTTTAATGCAAATGCAACCACCTGTGTAATTAGTATTTTGTGTAATTTGCATGTTAAGAAAATCTTTTTCTTAACATGCAAAAAATTGCTAATGTTGTCACACCCTGACCCTACGAAGCAACAAGACAAGCTCCTCCCCCCTACCTTCAGGCAATGCTCAAACCCTACATTCATACATGGGCTCTCCGTTCTGCCACTTCTGGGCTCCTGACCATGCCTTTGGGAAGTCAGCTCCTAATCGAAGCAGTCAAAACTCTTCACTGTCCTGGCTAATTAATGGTGGAACCAGCTTCCACTGTAGGCTAGAACAGCAGAATCTCTACCTATTTTCAGGAAATATCTGATCCTTCTCTAGCACTGTTTTTGCCTATTCACTGTTTTAAAAGTTGAATGCTCTTACTTCTCTAAGTTGTGGTTGTTTCACCTAGATAGTTTCTCCTAAATGTATGCAAGTTGTTCTGGATAAGAGCGTCTGCTAAACTATTAAACTGTAAAATGTACTTATTTAAAATCATGACAGTTCTTTTGTCATTACTTTCACAGTTTCAGAGCACTTAGTTTGAGCAATGAGGAAGCAAACAGGGGTTGAATTGGGCCTTAAAGACAGTGGGCCCTATCTTGCACCCGCACAACGCGGCGCAAAGCCCAAACGCAAGGGTCAAAGCCCAAACACAGCGCAAAGCCCAAACGCAACGCAAAGCCCAGCGCAAAGCCCAGCGCAAAGCTTAAACGATCTTGCTAGTTTAAGATCGACACAGTTGTCAATTTCCTGACCAGCGCCCGCATTGTTTAAATAGCAAATGCACCCATTTAGCTCATGGGCGTTCAGGAAAATTCTGGGTGTATTGCTATCTTGAGGCATTGCAAAGTGATCGCGCCATTGACCAACAAAATCCTGGTCTGAAGTCAATGGTGCAGCATGTCATTGTTATTTTAACAACAAATTAGTCAAATGCACCTGTGTATGCACAATGCGTGCACACTATGCTTGTTGCACACACACACACACACACAGAGGGAAGCGCAGCAGCACACGAACATGCAAAAGATTACAAATAAAAATATTACGGTGCAAATTCGCCATCATAACAGCAATACAAACGCGCCTGGCCCTTAAAGGCAATGGGAGATGAATCTCTGATCGGTTTATTGCATGTTACACCTAAAACACACCTATGAATTAATTAGTACAATTAGTACAACCCTTTTAGACCATGTGCCCGGCGCATGGACCCTTTAAACCACTGTCAAACTGGCAAAAGGGGATTTGGACACGCCCAAAGCGCACTTGCGCCATGCACTTCACACCATGCGCTTAGATCGTTAAAATAGGGCCCAGTGTCTCTAAAGGTAACAGAATAACATGAACCAATATACATATGCATGTATATATGCATGTATGCATGTATGCATGTATGCATGTATGCATGTATGCATGTATGCATGTATGCATGTATGCATGTATGTATGTATGTATGTATGATTGAATGTATGTATGATTTTATGTATGTATATACAGTGGAGCAAAAACGTATTTAGTCAGCCACCAACTGTGCAAGTTCTACCACTTAAAAAGATGAGAGAGGCCTGTAGTTTCCATCACAGGTACACTTCAACTATGAGGGACAAAATGAGAAATAAAATCCAGAAAATCACATTGTAGGATTTTTAATGAATTTATTGGTAAATTCCTCGGAAAAACAAGTATTTGGTCACCTACAAACAAGCAAGATTTCTTCTGACTCTCACAGAACTGTAACTTCTTCTTTAAGGGTCTCCTCTGTCCTCCTCTCGTTACCTGTATTAATGGCACCTGTTTGAACTTGTTATCAGTATAAAAGACACCTGTCCACAACCTCAAACAGTCACACTCCACTATGGCCAAGACCAAAGAGCTGACAAAGGACACAAGAAACAAAATTGTAGACCTGCACCAGGCTGGGAAGACTGAATCTGCAATAGGTAAGCAGCTTGTTGTGAAGAAATCAATTGTGGGAGCAATTATAAGCAAATGGAAGATATACAAGACCACTGATAATCTCCCTCAATCCAGGGCTCCACGCAAGATCTCACCCTGTGGGGTCAAAATGATCACAAGAACGGTGAGCAAAAATCACAGAACAACATGGAGGGACCTAGTGAAGGACCTGCAGAGAGCTGGGACCAAAGTAAAAAAGGCTCCCATCAGTAACACACTACGCTGCCAGGGACTCAAATCCTGCAGTGCCAGACATGTCCCCCTGCTTAAGCCAGTACATGTCCAGGCCTGTCTGAGGTTTGCTAGAGAGCATTTGGATGATCCAGAAGAGGATTGGGAGAATGTCATATGGTCAGATGAATCCAAAATATAACTTTTTGGTAAAAACTCACATCGTTGTATTTGGAGGAGAAAGAATGCTGAGTTACATCCAAAGAGCACCATACCTACCAGGGCTCAACGTTACAGCCCTAAATCACATTAAATACGTTCTGAGGGAACTATTTTGTAAAACCGAAATTAGTCAAATATGAACGTATGAGAGGGTCTTTGTGTGTTTTGTTCTACAATTGCGTGCGTCATGCAGACACGCGATTGTCGGTTTTTGTAATGTTAACCCTAACCTTAATTCTAACCTTAACCTCAGTAACGTCATATCTAACCTTAACCGTTAGTAACCTCATGCCTAACCTTAACCGTTAGTATCCTCCTACCTAACCTTAACTGTGAATGTTGCAATATAATTT
>JACXGM010006672.1:0-32296 GCA_016801145.1 Umbra pygmaea | reverse complement strand
CTTTATTATGTTGTTCTATGGTATATTGCACGTGTTTTTATAGCTTGTTATGATATTTTTCAAGTGTTTTAATAAATGTTTCAAGTTCAAGTAGTTGGAGTTATTTTTTTTACCGTGGTATCGAAATCGGCATCGAGAATCGTGTAATTTTACTGGTATTGGCACCGACTACTGAATTTTTGGTATCGTGACACCCCTATATCAGACCATTTATCAGTTTATACTATAGAGTTGATAGCGGTGTTAATGGCATTACAGTGGATAGAGGAGAAGTGTTTGCCCAATGCTGTTATTGCGTCTGATAGTTTTTCAGCGATTTCTAGCATGGGATCAGGCAGATCAGCATGTTGGACAGATATTGTAAATTATATATTTTTTTATCATGTAAAGAATGCAAACTGCTGGTAGTTTTGTAATTTTCATTTGGGTTCTTGCCCATGCTGGTGTGGAGGGAAATTAGCAGGTGGATGTTCTGGCCAAAGAGCCCTACAAAATGACCTCCAGCAGGCCACAAATGTGCATGTGTCCACTCAAACGGTCAGAAACGGACTCCATGAGGGTGGTATGAGGGCCTGACATCCACAGGTGGGGGTTGTGCTTACAGCCCAACACCGTGCAGGATGTTTAGCATTTGCCAGAGAACACCAAGATTGGTAAATTCGCAACTGGCGCCCTGTGCTCTTCACAGATGAAAGCAGGTTCACACTGAGCACATGTGACAGACGTGACAGAGTCTGGAGATGCAGTGGAGAACGTTCTGCTGCCTTCAACATCATCCAGCATGACCGGTTTGGTGGTGGGTCAGTAATAATGTGGGGTGGCATTTCTTTGGGGGGCTGCACAGGTAGCCTGACTGCCATTAGGTACCGAGATGAGATCCTCAGACCCCTTGTGAGACCATATGCTGGTGCGGTTGGCCCTAGGTTCCCCCATAATGCAAGACAATGCCAGACCTCATGTGGCTGGAGTGTGTCAGCAGTTCCTGCAGGAGGAATGCATTTATGCTATGGACCACCCGCTCCCCAGACCGGAATCCGATTGAGCACATCTGGGACATCTTGTCTCGCTCCATCCACCAACCCCATGTTGCACCACAGACTGTCCGGGAGTTGGCTGATGCTTTAGTCCAGGTCTGGGAGGACATCCCTCAGGAGACCAACCGCCACCTCATCAGGAGCATGCCCAGGTGTTGTATGGAGGTCATATGGGCACGTAGAGGCCACACACACTACTGAGCCTCATTTTGACTGTTTTAAGGACATTACATCAAAGTTGGATCAGCCTGTAGTGTGGTTTTCCACTTTAATTTTGAGTGTGACTCCATATCCAGACCTCCATGGGTTGATAAATTTGATTTCCATTTAATTTTTGTGTGATTTTGTTGTCAGCACATTCAACTATGTAAATACGAAAGTATTTCATACGATTAGTTCATTTATTCAGATCTATCATGTGTTATCTTAGTGTACCCTTTATTTTTTAGAACAGTGTGTATATATATATGTATATGTATATGTATATGTGTATATATATGTATGTATGTATATGTACACATACATACATACATACATACATACATACATACATACATACATACATACATACATACATACATACATACATACATACATACATACATACATACATACATACATACACTCACCTAAAGGATTATTAGGAACACCTGTTCAATTTCTCATTAATGCAATTATCTACTCAACCAATCACATGGCAGTTGCTTCAATGCATTTAGGGGTGTGGTCCTGGTCAAGACAATCTCCTGAACTCCGAACTGAATGTCAGGATGGTAAAGAAAGGTGATTTAAGCAATTTTGAGTGCATGGTTGTTGGTGCCAGACGAGCCGGTCTGAGTATTTCACAATCTGCTCAGTTACTGGGATTTTCAAGCACAACCATTTCTAGGGTTTACAAAGAATGGTGTGAAAAGGGAAAAACATCCAGTATGCGGCAGTCCTGTGGGCGAAAATGCCTTGTTGATGCTAGAGGTCAGAGGAGAATGGGCCGACTGCTTCAAGCTGATAGAAGAGCAACTTTGACTGAAATAACCACTCGTTACAACCGAGGGATGCAGCAAAGCATTTGTGAAGCCACAACACGCACAACCTTGAGGCGGATGGGCTACAACAGCAGAATACCCCACCGGGTACCACTCATCTCCACTACAAATAGGAAAAAGATGATACAATTTGCAAGAGCTCACCAAAATTGGACAGTTGAAGACTGGAAAAATGTTGCCTGGTCTGATGAGTCTCGATTTCTGTTGAGACATTCAGATGGTAGAGTCAGAATTTGGCGTAAACAGAATGAGATCATGGATCCATCATGCCTTGTTGCCACTGTGCAGGCTGGTGGTTGTGGTGTAATGGTGTGGGGGATGTTTTCTTGGCACACTTTAGGCCCCTTAGTGCCAATTGGGCATCGTTTAAATGCCACGGCCTACCTGAGCATTGTTTCTGACCATGTCCATCCCTTTATGGCCACCATGTACCCATCCTCTGATGGCTACTTCCAGCAGGATAATGCACCATGTCACAAAGCTTGAATAATTTTAAATCGGTTTCTTGAACATGACAATGAGTTCACTGTACTAAAATGCCCCCCACAGTCACCAGATCTCAACCCAATAGAGCATCTTTGGGATGTGGTGGAATGGGAGCTTCGTGTCCTGGATGTGCATCCCACAAATCTCCATCAATATGGGCCAACATTTCTAAAGAATGCTTTCAGCACCTTGTTGAATCAGTGTCACGTAGAATTAAGGCATTTCTGAAGGCGAAAGGGGGTCAAACACAGTATTAGTATGGTGTTCCTTATAATCCTTTAGGTGAGTGTATATATTTTACAAAAATAATTTCTATTTGTGTATAATGTAATTTCATTGCTACAGTACGCTCTGTTCAGTTGCCTCGCTTTTAGTGCAGCTCATATAAATGAAAGCTTTTATCCAATAAGATTTTTTCATCTGTGTTGTCTCCGGGTAGACTGGGGCATTCAGATTTCCGAGTGAATACCATCTGCTGTTGAAGCCCATCAGGACCATGTTGATTGTCATATTTTTAACCAATCAGATTTCGACTTTACCATGTTGGGTGTGTTCTTTGACCAACTAAAGCATTTCTGCAAGCCTAGCCTTACGTCAGCATCGTTTCTGTTGCTGATAGAGAAGTGGCAGTTCAATAAAGTTCAATAAAAAAAAATTTCTTTTACTTTAAGCAGTAGATGGCTTTTTTAGCAGTAAAATTTGAGGTGAAGAAGTAGCTTTGGTGGCAAATATAGGACTGGGCAGGATCGACTCTCAGCACTGGGCAAGATCTTTTATTGGAACTTAATGCAAAGATGTGCTGTACAACCGCGTCATAGAAGTATTTGTAAAAAAGAAAGGAGGACGGACATCGTTTTCAAATAATGAGCAGCTTTGGTGAGTTTGATGGATTTTTATATATTTTTACTAGCAGGGCCTTAACGGTTCTTAAGGGGATTAATGCATATAATGTATTTGTATTCAAACAGGGGGAGATAAACAGACACACTTCATCCTGGCGCCAGGCCTGTTAATACTAATTATTACTGCTTGCTTGTTTTAGATCACTACTGGTGTGAAGCATATATAAGGTCTATGGTTCAGATTCAGTGGTCTAGCAGGCTGTGCCTTTGAGTGTGCGTGGTAAACCTGCATGTGTGTTTAATCCGCAGCTTGTCTGCAATCTCTGGGGAAGTCTGTTGAATCCTGATTGTTCCTTCTGGCATTTTTGCATGTTTGTGGTGTTGTGACTGGGTTTTGTGAGTTAGATCTTGTTTAATTGGTTAGGACATTGATTTTGGCTATCCGATGGCTACAGTATGTGTAATGAGACATCCTGTCATAGTGTGTAATAGTGGTACATTCTTATGGTTTTAGTCATGTCGGGTCAATAAGTGTATTTTAAGTCTCATAGGTGTTGAGCCTCATGTTAAATAACCTTTATCGAGTGGAATAAACTTATCTTCACTATGAATATGGGGTGGTTATGCGGAATGACAATAACCTATAGCCCTAGAATGTCATTGTGAGGTTATTATAATGCGTTTTAATTTTGGGAAGATGGTGAAGGCCTAGGTGTAAAATGCACGGCCCGCCACTGTGCTTTACAGTTAGAGTTATGCTTAGAACAATGTTTTCGGGTTAGGATTTGGGTTAGATTTAGGGTATTAAGAGTTAGGTTTTGGCCAGGATTTGGGTAATATACTGCAGAGTTGAAACTTGTTGAAAGTGAATTACAAATTATTAACCATCTACTTGGGATAATCTAATGGAAGTATTACAACCTTTACTATTCATAACATACAGAAATGTACCGTTGCAGCCTTTCAGGAATCTACTTCAGTGTCTCAGCAGTTAGGGAGTCAGACGTAGCCCAAATTTTGCCGGTTTGATTCCCGACTGTGCCAAATTACGTGTCCTTGAGCATGGATGTCCTTGTATTCACTATAAGTCGCTCTGGATATGAGATTTCACTAAATGACTAAAATGTAAAAATGTATCTGAATATCAGTTTGTTGAATATGGAAAACAAAATGTTGAAACGATATCTAGAAACTAAAGTAACTCATCGATTTTTTTTAAAAGTGTGGACATAATCAATCATATAAAAATGATGTAAACTTTATTTCATTTCTTGTTTATTGTTTTTAAAGCAGTACAGACACGTATTACCTTATGCATGTAAATTTTCTAGTATAGAATTTTTCTGCATTGTTATAAACTGATTAGCATACTATGTTTTTACTAATATTAACAGCAATTTAAAATACATTTGAATAGTGTTTAATGTTGGTACAACCTCCATAATATGTTTTTTTTATGTGAAAGTACTCACTCACAGGAACTAATTAGTGAGAAATTAACCTGCACATTATTATTTTATTTTAAATCATCTCTATCCTCAAAATTTCAACCTTATAGGAGATTGTAACATTGATTACCTCAAAATATATAGTATATTTACTGCACACCAGAAAAAATGGTTAATGGTAAAAAAAACTAAAGCTCACTCTACGATGTCCGGAATAAGCAAGTCACATAAACGTTTAAATTATTAAAACAAACACAACACCACCAATACACTGAAAGAAAAAAACAAGGAAATTTGCATGTATTCACACATTTCATAAACATGAATGTACTAAAGAACATTTTCATAGAGTATACAAAGTGAGAGAAAATAAGGCACTGATTTAGCGAAACTAAACAATTTTGGTAAACAGTAAAACTGAGTTGGCCATTTAATCTCAAAATGTAATGGACTTATCACACCAGAAAACAGAGTGCACCCCCATTTCATACAAAAAAAAGCTGATTTGAAACATAAGGTTGAGACAAAATATAATCCCACTGAATATGTTCTGTGAGTTGATAATGTTGTATGTAGTGGCGAGGTTAATAACAGACTAGATTTGACTAACATTCCCACACTTTCTCATCATTACTCTCTTTGTCAAGCTCATGTTCTCTGCATCTGAAATACAGTCCATATATATAAATACATATTCAGTTTTAAACAACAAAATACTAACTTAGGAAGTATTCAGAAATCAATATTTTTTTATAATAATAATTGTAAAATAATAATTGACTTTCATGCATCTTAGCATGCCCTCCACCAGTCATTCATATTGAGGTTGGGAAACATTATGCCCCTGATTACTTGTGAACATCTATCTTCCTCTTGATCATATTTCAGAGGTTTTCATTGGGGTTTATATAGGACACATTTGGTACATTGCTAAGGCATCAGCTTCTTAATGTTGATATAATCCTCAGTGATATCTGCATTGAAGAAAGAATTTAGAACAATAATTAGCTTTCAAAAGTGAAATTGAATTTTGTGCAGGTTGATGGTGGTTAAATCATGTAATATCTAAATACACAGATAGCCATAACATTATGACCAACTGCCAAATATTGCGTAGGTCCCTCTTTTGCTGCCAATCCCCTTGTGTTCCGATCCAACAGACGAGCTACTGTAGCTCAAATTGCTAAAAACTTTTATGCTGGTTCTGATGGAAAGGTGTCAGAACACACAGTGCATTAGTTATTTTGCATATGGGTCTGCTGTTTTGGTGGCAAAAGTGGGACCTACACAATATTAGGCAGGTGGTCATAATGTTATGGCTGATCAGTGTATTTCACCTGTTTATTTGGTTTGAGTTCATTTTATGGTGCTATTTGTCGATATTGAGCTATAACAATGCAACTTTCTGTTTCACATAAGCAGATTACAATTTCTGAAACAACTCTATTTCTAGATCAAAGGCTCTTTTACTTTGCGCCCTGTGACACAACAATATATAAACAGCAGCCAAGATTTAAAGTAGAATAAAAGTAGAAAATAGAATTAAAATAAAACACTTGCATAATCCAAACACACATTAAAATAAACATTTACAGTTATTGATACAAAGATCCTACTGTAAGAAATAGTGAACCTGTATCAACAGTTCCTGGGAATGTGTCTGATATATATTATTTGACCCCTCAATGTTTTAATTTAGATAGCATACGTGGGCCTACTACGCCCTCTCCTGTGCTCAGTACAGGTATTACCAAAGTACCTAGCTGAGGACAATTAACTGATTACAGTGTTTGTGCCCTGAAGGTCTAGACTGACGGTACAAGAAGAAAGAGAAGTATAAATACAGATTTTCTTTCTTTTGACAGGTGTCTCCTGTTTCATTTCGAGTTGTCCCACTACTGTTTTAAACACAAGGCTTTAGGGCAGGGGTAGGCAACTCTGGTCCTGGAGGGCCCAAACACTTCAGACTTTTGGTTTCTCTTTCTAATAAGGGACTGGTTTATACCTGGGAAAGCAGGTGATTGCAATTAACTACTAGGTAAAATAAAAAATCTGAAGGATCGGAGTTGCCTGACCCTGCTTTAGGGTGAGGAGTAAGACTGTACAACCTTTCACAATTCATATTTTGCAGTCACGTGATTACCATGGATACCTGGAGGGCAATAAACGCCCATAAAATGGTGACGAACAGTGGCCAGCCAGGGGAATTGCGGCTTGGATTTCCAATAATACAATCAATCAACCAAATGATAAAATTGATATCATGAAAATATTAACATACTCGTAACTTTCATTGCTTTGAAGCTTGCAAAGTCTCTACCAGACTTGGAGTTGAGATATTTACATCTATCGAGAATCCGTCACCTTACTGTACACCGCACAAAAAATGAAAGCCTACAAAAGTACGGATAGTAGCTAACTTTTTTCAAGAGTGAATGGGTTAACAATGCTGTCGTAGCTGAAAAACAGGAACAGCTTCATAATCAAAGCAAAGGTGTTACTAGTAGTTAGCTAGCTTCCCACTAACATTTGCTAATCTGTTCCGTCTTGTGATGAAGTCTTCATCTGAATACGTACACCCTGTCTACACTAATATGTCCCGGTTTACACCAACCAATATGAAATTGTCCCGGTTGTCAGCGATTACATAGCCGACGTGGTCGTTTATAGCTGATCATTAACTAAACCCATGTAGAAAGACTAATAAAGCGTGTGTGTGTGTGCGTGTCAGTCATTCTCTATCAAATTAGATTACATTTGTGTGTGTGTTGTTGGTTAGAATACGCACACTGGTAACACTTTACCATAAGAATACATGAGTTATGTACTACTACTACTACTACTACTTCTACTACTACTACTACTACTACTATCTGGCATGTCGTTTTCAGCTTAAAACACCAAATTTGTGTGGTACAACTGGCGACATCACCTAGCTTACAAGGTTTCGATGCTAGGAGAATGATGTTCTTGCCCGCCAGCCAGTAGTTGTGACGTCACGTACAAAGTATGAATAGCTAGGAAGTTTCTGTAATGCGGCCTTGTAAAGAAAAACCAACCAATGTCACGGAGTCCCAGCCAACTGAAGTGTATAACAGGCAGTGATATGTGCGATAGTTTGACCCTCTAATAAAGTGCAACACTGCATGATACACTGCATCAAAATGTTTCAACGCTGAAGCTGACCCATGCATATATAATATATAACCATAACCAAGCACTGACATTAAATGGCCTGTTTTCAAGTTTTCATAGAAAACAATGTTCTTTCTATGCTGTGAAGAAAAACATTATTTCTATAAAAAAAGCTAATTCTTAGTTTCAGCTTCATTACCAAATCAGTAATTTGTATTAAAAGAAAAATTGTTGATGAATCAAATTACCAGGTATTTATAGGTAGCGTTCTAAAACAGAGCCGTCAGGAGTAGTAATTTTAAGATCATCCAAACGTAGACATTTAGATGTACAAAAAAGCATATGCTTGGTTTTACTTGCAATTAACACAAGCCTGAGGTCTACTAGTCCATATTGTAACAATTGAAAGTCAGTCTTCAGGAGCGTAAATACTTCAGTAAGAGATGGAGCTACTGCAGAAAGTACTGTGTCATCAGCATAGAAGTGCAATGTACATTTTTGCCCAGTTACAGATACAATTTATGTATATAGTGAACAATAAAGGACCCAAAATTTTACCTTCAGACTGCTTTATGAATAGTAACAGAATAAGATTTTACCGCATCAGTAATAATAGCCTGTGTTCTACCGCTAAGGTAATTCTGAAACCATGCACATGTGTCTACAGCTAACCCCATTGAGATCAGTTTTTTAAACAGCAGAGAATGATCAACTGTATCAAAGGCCTTTGACAGGTCAACAAATAAAGTAGCACAGTTTAACTTACTATCAACAGCTTTAACAATATAATTTACAACCATTGTAGTGGCTGTGATAGTACTGTGCCCTGTTCTAAAAATGGACTGATACATGTTTAATATGGAGTTGTCAGATTTTTTCCAGGAAAAATTGCAGTATGTATGGGATAATGATTCACTTCACTATGCATATAATTATTCACTTATATCAAAGATGGACTGGTGAGTGGCCATTGACAAACCCTGTGGAAGCAAAACTCATTAAGCCTCAATTCCTTTTCAAATGGCAAAACAAGCACTGTACAGTGTAGATTAACATTTTCCCATCTGAATAGCTTTTTCAGATTTTACAGATACCTAAAAATACTGTTTGTGCAGCTTTATGTAACCTGGTCACTGAAGGAGAAAGTAGTTTGGTTCTCACTGCACAAATTCTACACAGTGCCCCTTTAAAGTTACTTGACCATAAAAACAAATATTGATTACAGTTATGGCCTATAGTCAACTAATATTAGGCCCTGGGGATTAGAAGGTTTTAGCTTAACAACGAATACTGTAGTATTTTTAAACACCAAGATGATATATTTTTTTGTGAATCTTTCTTTTATAACCCAATAAGCCAACAGTCCTTATATAAATGTTGTGTAAAGTGCGGGATATCAAAATCCTGTGACATCTGTTTCAGTCGGTGCCCCTAAATTTACCCATATGGTTCTGGAAAGAATTGGCAAATTATTAGAATTTTAATAGAAAGGTAGAAAATAAAAAATATCATGATAATGTAATGATTGTTTAGAGAATGCAATTTTGTAATGTCCAATTGGTGATAAAGGGCCCTGCTTCATCGCATGAACTCCCAGTGAACTCTGGGGAGTAAATACTGAGACCTCCAAAGTACCTACAACAACAGTGTGCTTTATGTCACGCTGCTTGATCAAACGATGAGAGTAATCCAGAATCTCTTTTCTAGACAACAACGATGTCACAGGCATTTGATCTGACAAAAGGAGTCAATAAATAGACATTAAAAAAGGAATCCATATTTGATAACTAACGCCTCGAAACATAGACAGTGCTGGTGAATTGGATTTAACTCGGTGAGGCTTCTTGGCTAATCCACAAGCAGGAGTGGAGCCTTGGTTTTGCAATGACAAAAGCAAATTGTGAGGCCATTAACCCATAACGCTGCACCATTCATCTTAAAGCAAACTGCTTTTGCATACTTGTTCAGTATCTGACTATTACTTGACTCAATTTAAACTACTAAATTGGTAAAGTAATATAGTACACTTAATTTACCTGGTAGGAATGTGCTGTTGGGGGTCTTGAGTGAGATCTCAATTGATTGTTGTAGTTCACGCTCCAGCTCACTTAAAATGTGTTTCTGATTTGGGGACAAAAATATTATTTAGTCCACATTTTATGAATTTGCTTGTACCAAAAAAAGGAAAATTAAGTCTGCTTCGTGTTCATAACTTGGGTATTGTGCGTGTTTTGGTTTTGCTTTTGGTTAATAATTATAAAAATCCAGCAAAAAATAATAATGAATGCCTGTAGAAACATGCAGATTCCAAATATAGTACTGTTGCACACCCCAGATTGGTAGATTTTTTCATAATTACATAAACTTCCACTATATCTGTCTGCAAAAATCTTGGCTATAGAACCAAAACATGCAGTTCTATTCCTGCAGTGCGACCCTCTAAACTAGCCTCTCTATAGGGCTGAGTTGAAAGGATTAAACTGTTGACATTTAAAAAAAAAAACATTACTCAATCCTTTGTGAATCCACACTTACCTACTGTACGCTGAGGACACAGACAATGGTTTTCCCTACATCTTTAACAAACAGCTGAATGCACGGTTTTGTCTGATTAAATTACTTTTTTGAGTTGGACAGTGTAAATTAATTTATTTCTTTTTAGATTTTTTGATAAGACAGTACAGTGGTTATTGGCTCGATTCACTGAAAACAAATTCCTGACTAGTTTTACTGTCTATCAGGCTTGTGTAGTGAAAAACAATTCTGCAAGTGGTACTCTCCCAGGGTCTTGTCACTTACCCACTAATTCACTGTCAATCTGTTCCACCTTGATCACTCACATCCTAAGACGTGGTTTAATTACCCCAATACATATTCTTGCATTAAATGGGGGGATTGGACTCTGAAAGTGCTGGTACTGTATTCTTAGTTAATAGAACAGTGCAGTCGTGGACAAAAGTTTTGAGAATGTCACAAATAAAAAAATTCACAAGGTCTGCTGCCTCATTGTTGATTATGGCAATGTGCATGTACTCCAGAATGTCATGAGGAGTGATCAGATGAACTGCTAGGAATTGCACAGTCCTTTGCAATGAAAATGAACTTAATCCCCTCACAAAAAAATTATCTGCATTTCAATCCTGCCATAAAAGGACCAGCGGCTTTCATGTCAGTGATTGTCTCTTTAACACAGATGAGAGTGTTGACGAGGACAAGGCTGGAGATCACGCTGTCATGCTGATTGAGTTATGATAACATACTGAAAGCTTTAAAATGAGGGTGGTCCTGGAAATTATATCAGGAACAGACTGATATTCTGCAAAAGCTACTGGAATTGAACTGCTGAGGACTGGGGTAAAGTCATTTTCTCTGATGAATGCCCTTTCCATTTGTTTGGGGCATCCGGAAAACACCTTGTCTGGAGAAGACAAAGTGAGAGCTACCATCAGTCCTGTGTCACCAACAGTAAAGCATCCTGAGACCAGTCATGTGTGGGGTTGTTTCTCAGCCAAGGGAGTGGATTCACTCACAATTTTGCCTGAGAACACAGCCATGAATAAAGAATGGTACCAACACATCCGCTGAGAGCAACGTCTCCCAAACATCCAAGAACAGTTTGGTGACGACCAATGCCTTTTCCAGCATTGCCATAAACCAAATGTGATAACTAAGTGGCTCAGGGAACAAAACTTTTGGGTCCATGGACAGAAATCTACCCAGAACTTAATACCATTGAGAACTTCTGGTCGATCCTCAAGAAGTGGGTGAACAAACAAAAACCCACAAATTCTGACAATGCATTGATCATGCAAGAACGGACTGCCATCAGTCAGGATGTGGCCCAGAAGTGCTGACCTACAGTGGGGAGAACAAGTATTTGATACACTGCACTTTCAGTTGGTGTGCAATGAATCTAAAATATATGAAAGTTGAATTTTTATCATTACATTATGGAAAATCATGAACTTCATCACAATATGCTATTTTTTTTAGAAGGACCTGTATGGCATACGCCTGGTCCAAACAATGATGCATACATATTGTACGACACATAACAAGGTGAAGGCTCAATCAAATATGTACACTCACATGGTAAATCAGCACAGCACAAGTCTCCTCTTCTCCATAATAAATAAGTTGATACTCACAATAAAGTGCATCAACCATTCCAGAACACTGGGATTAATTAGGCATCTTGATTACTCATTACATGCTTGTGTGGGTATTTAGCCAGGGCACCATTCATGGGTGATGAGTAACAAAGTGCCTACCACTCTCCCACTGGCCAGACCTCGGCGCATTAAACAAAACACAAACACAGTTTAAGTAACATAAGTAAATACATATAA
This sequence comes from Umbra pygmaea, assembly GCA_016801145.1. Lineage (NCBI taxonomy): Eukaryota > Metazoa > Chordata > Actinopteri > Esociformes > Umbridae > Umbra > Umbra pygmaea. The sequence continues at coordinate 19,959 of JACXGM010006672.1, read as the reverse complement.
CAAATAGTCCATCACACCATCAATTTCTGCCATGACAGCCTTATCCAGTCCTGGTCATCTTGACAGATTCTGTGTAATTGAATTGTTAATTAAAAGGGGCGTGTTCAAAATATTAGCAGTATGTAGTTCAAGCTATGAGGTCATTCATTCTGTGTCAAACAGGTGGCACTTATTCAACGACGAAGGCGGCAAATGTTGTACATGCTGGTTAAAGTAGATTTCTCTCAGAAAATCTGTGTAAAATGGGTCGTTCCAGACATTTTTCAGAAGAACAGCTTACGCTGATTCAAAAGTTGATTGGAGACGGGAAAGCATACAAAGAAGTGCAGAGAATAATAGGCTGCTCAGCAAAAATGATCTTGAATGCTATAAAATGGCAACCAAATCCAGAAAGAGATGGAAGAAAATGGAAAATCACCATTGGCAAAGACTCAAGAGTCAATGATCAGCTCCAGGGTGATCAAAGAAGTTCGAAAGTTACCTGTGAGTACTGTAACAATTAAAAGATGCCTATGTGAAGCCAAGTTATCGACAAGAAGCCCCTGCAAAGTGCTGAAGATGTTACAATTTGCCAAAGAACACATTGACTGGCCTGAAGAGAAAATGTGCAACATTTTGTGGACTGATGAAAGCAAGATTGATCTCATTGGGTTTAGGGGCTGCAGACAGTTTGTCAAATGACCCCCAAACCCTGAACTCAAGCCACAGTACACTGTAAAGACAGCAAAGCATGGTGGCGCAAGCATCATGACATGGGGATGTTTCTTATACTATGGGGTCAGGCCTATTTATCGCATACCAGGGATCATGGATCAGTTTTAATACACTAATATAAAATGTCCAATCCCCCAATCCCCGGACCTTAATCCAATAGAAAACGTGTGGGGCGACATCAAAAATTGTGTTTCTAAAGCAAAACCAAGAAATGCCTACAAATCTCTGTGATAGCTTTTTGCAGCCTTCCAATAAAAAACCATAATGTTGAACAATCTATGTTTTCATGTAATTTGAGAGTTGTTTTGAGGCCCCCATGTTGTCACTCTTGAAAGGAGAGTCAAAGAGAACAACAACTTGCAATTGGCTACCATGAATACCTTTTCTCATGATTGGATACACCTGTCTATGAAGTTCAAGGATTAAAGAGCTCACCAAACCAATTGTGTGCCAACAAATCAGTGCTAGGTAGTTACAGGTTTTCAAATCAACAAAATGACAAGGGTGCCCAGATTTATGCTCCTGTCTAATTTTGTTTTGATGCATATTGCACATTTTCTGTTAATCCAATGAACCTGATTTCACTACCAAAATATTACTGTGTCCTTCAGATATTTGATACATCAAAAGGAAATTGCTGATCCAAACACACAATTATTTATAAATGAAAATCATGGAAATTGTCAGGGGTGCCTAAACTTTTGCATACAATTGTAACATATACTGCTTTTTAAAACTTAGCCAGAAAAGACTGAAAGTAAGTGGTTTTGATGACAAAGACATTCCCCGTTAAATAATATATATTTTTTCTTAGCAATGGTATCATTATAAATTATAAGGTTTTCCCATATTTCATTTTTTGCATAAAACACATCTTATTGCCAATTTCGTGTATCATTCTCAAGACTGCCAATCATTTGGTGATGACTGAATACAGCCATTAAACAACTTGAATGTCAATATACTACAATGCATCCAACCTTTAGTTTGTTTAAACTGGCCAGCATTGCATCCTTCGCCTTCTGGAAAATATTTTCAGTCTGCACGTGCTGACGTAGCTCGTCTTTCATCCTTTTCAGAGTCCCTTTTCCTGTATTCTCTGCTGCCCCTAAAACACAATATTATTTCCAATATGAATATTATGTTTCTAATACATAGTATACTTCAAAACTAGTTAGTCTTCAAATATCATTATTATTTATATTACTTATAATAATATTTTCACCCCAATTTTTCAACCCACAGAGTTATCTCATTTCCAATTTGCTGTCATGGTCAAAACAACACCACCACATCAGTGAGATCCTCCAGGCTCATCTCGCCAAGCCATTTCAAGTGTTATCACACTGCTCATCCAACCAGCAATGCATGCTTGACAGCAAAGGCAGATGCACACGGGACGATGCACACAGGACGATGCACATGTGATGCGAAAGAGTGGCATTGTGCCCGAGAAACTCATTGATTTCAATAAGTGACATGGCTGCACTCTCCTAAACCTCTGCGCCCAACAATGTGATGTCCACCTCTCCATAACACTGCAGAATAATTTAAACTTGTGCCCAGAAGCCACTGACGTGTTGAAGCGCAACTAGTTGGATTACAGTTTGTGGTCATATTGTTCTATGAACCAACATCGGGAGGATCTGTTATCTGTCTATTCAAGTTTCTACAACGATGCATTGCACTGTACCTTGTGTGGGGCGCAGCTAATACCACATCCCACCTACCAAGGATTTAACAGTACATAAACACTATTCCCTACTAGATTCACCCCAAGTTGCTTTCTTTTGGGAGTGGTGGTGGGTGTGCTGGCTGACACAATGTTATGCCACCTGATTTCAAAGGTAGCAAGCCACTAGTCAGCTAATACTGACATTATACACTGAACAAAATTTAAAAGCAACACTTTTGTTTTTGCCCCCATCTATCATGAGCTGAACTGAAAGATCTAAGACTTCCGCAGCCTACTGAATTGTTTGTGATTCCTTAGGCTGCGGAGCTGGCCGTGGTGCTGAATCCACCTTTTTTCGGGATTTAAATCACTGCGTGGGAGCTCCCTCAAAACTTCCGACATATGTGGCATTGTGCTGTGAGATGAAACTGCAAATTTTAGAGTGACCTTTTATTGTGGCCAGCCTAAGGCACACCTGTGCAATAATCATGCTGTCTAATCAGCATCTTGATATGCCACACCTGTGATATATGGATGGATTATCTCAGCAAAAGAGAAGAGCTCACTAACACAGATTTAGACAGATTTGTGAACAATATTTGAGAGAAATAGGCCGTTTGTGTACATAGAAAAAGCCTTAAACCTTTGAGTTCAGCTCATGATAAATGGAGTTGGGTTCATATTTTTGTTCAGTGTATTTAATACAAGTGAAAATCAGAAGCACAATTTATCTAGTCCACCTGCCTCCATGCTGGATTTTTGTTTTATTTTACGTGCATGTAAGTGAATACTGTGAGTATATAGCCACGATTAGTTTCCCTATTCTGCTTTCCATTTTTTAAAATGTTTTATCAAACAAGCATACAACGGAATGCTTTCTTTACATTTGTGTCCCTGTATGTTAATATGGATTAAACACATTTTACATGTCTGGAAATCCTCAATCATTACTTTTTTTATCAATGTTGGTTGTAGATAACGATTGTACGGTAACTGTTCAAAGGGATGATGCAGACAGGAGGAACAAACAGTTTCTGATTGTCTGTCGCCCAACTAGCTAAATGTTCCTCAAATTTGCATAAAATACGATGGATCCTATCTTCCTGTGCAGCTTCATGCCGCCAGGTATCCCACACTGCAACGTGCAGACAGTCATGACTCATGACTGAATTGAAAATGAATAGGAGGCCAAATTTTGGTGGCCGAAATTCCTAGTGGACAGTGCTCGTTACGGTACGTACACACTGTTCACATTCGGGGTGAATTAATTTCAAAAGAAGGCAAGCGAGTGTCATGTTGGGCGATGCAGGATGGCATGGGAGGTGAATGAAAATTTCTGATTTCCCAACTTTATGCAAATTTCACACGACAATCACGTCGCACTGACTAATTACAGGACTTTGTGTAGGTTGGTGTATCATGTCCTCCGTTCAAACAGATAACTTTGGTTTCATTATTGTGTCAGCCAGCCTTTGACATCAATTCAGAAAAATGCAAGTGGTGAGAGAAGAAACTGAAATAGAGAGAGAATCAATTCTAATCAAGCATGCAGAACACCAGCTGTGAATATGGGCAGAAATTTGTGCCACCACATACTGAATTTGTATTGTATAACTTGAATAATTTAATAACTGACTCTGAATATCATAATTTGAATTTGAATTTATTAGTTTGAAACTGAATTACAAGAAAGTTAAAACTGAATGTAATATTTAGAATTTGAATTCAGTTGCACTGATAATTCAAATATATATACTTTAACATTCAGTTCTCACATTTCAAATTTAGTTCAGAAATTCAGATTTGCTCTTAAAATTCAAGTTCAGAAGTTTTTACTGGGACAGACATCGGGGCCTTAAGGAAAAGCAATTGAAGCCCGATGCACAAGCTCGTCCACAGACTCCACACCAGTCTATACCGCATCAGTTTTCACCATGTCGAAGCATGACCGAATGTGACATTCTCAGGTTTGTACAAACGTATATAATATAAAACAAAACTCTACAAGCAATACAAATGATAGCAGGACTGTTAGGTCTGAAAAATGTGGCACAGTTTACATGCTTAAATTAAAGATTTCGGACCCAGTTGCTCTCAGTGTGAGTTTTTCTCTCGCTCTCCATGAGCTTCTTTGGGAACAATTCATTTTACGGGGTCCTTGTTACAATGTAATTACATTCATAAGTACACTGTAACAAGTATTGTATCAAAGTGTAACAAACCATTGTTACAGTGTAAATGGATAATGTAACTGGTAAACAAGTAGTTGTGCTATGTGTGTAACAATGATCACTTTTTTGAGCTTCTTACAAATGTGTAACAAAGACTGCTTACCATGCATGTTACACATGTGTAACAGTGAAAGCTTGTAATTAGGCATAAGTTACATGTACTATGTTGGGTACTAGTCTAATAGTTCTCCTACCTTGATTGTGTTCTAGTTTTTAAATATGAGCCATCAACCTCAGTAGGTTAGATAAAATGCAATGTTATTTTCAATGTACAGATTACAAAACCATCATAACTAAATGTAGTTTAGCATTTAATATAGACAGAGCAAAAGATAGTATAGGTGCAAATATGAATGCAGATGATGTTGTGGCAGGAATACAGGATATCTGTGTAAATACAGTAATATTATGATAAATATAGTATATGTGGATGTGGAGTAAGTGACTTTATAAGTGTAGATTTCATTTTAACTAGCTAAGTCCTGTGTTAAAAATAATATTGAAATTGTAACAAGGCATACATTATGTTACATGTAATCATTAGTGTACTATTATAACAATGCTCTAATCTGAATAGATTTTCCAGATACCTTAAAATAAGCACAGTGTTTTCAGAATGGGTAATGCACTGTATAAACCAGGCAGAGTTGTGACGTTATGTACAGTTAAACTTGTTGTTACTGCAATGAGAATGTGTTGTAATTCAACTGGTACAACAAAACGCTATCACAATGAATCAAACTTGAAGAATATTTGTTGCTTGATCCTGTGCAGCAGCTGGTACTGATATTGTAGTTATGCAAACATTACATCAACATTACTATGCTTTAAAAACAAATGTCAGTGAGTTGTAGAAAGTGTTCACTAAAAACTCAAATTTAACATAGAAGTCACAATTCATTTTAAACATGCACATTAAAATGAAATGGATAACTCATGGTAACAAGCTTTCATAATTACACACATGTAACATGCATGGTATCAAGCAGTATTTGTTACACATTTGTAACAAGCTAAAAAAAGTGATCATTGTTACTCATGTAGGTACATAGTATACCACAATTATTTCCAGTTTACATTATGTATTTACACTGTATCAATGGGTTGTTACAATGTGTTACAATACTTGTTACAGTGTACATATGAATGTAATTACACTTTAACAAGGACCCCGTAAAATTAATTGTTACCGCTTCTCACTACTAGATTTTTTTCTCAAATTAGCATCGCCTGCTTGCATCTGGTCCTCTGCACGCTCAAGGCTGGTGCTCTGCGCACTCGAGTTGAATTTATTTTCTCTTGATTTCAGGTTCTTCTCTCAAGACTTGCATTTTTGTTCTTGTGGTGGCCTCTGTGTGTGCGCAAGACTGAATTGATGCCATACCAGCCCACCCACCACCACTCCCACAAGTGAGGCAGTTTGGGCAAATCTAGCAGGGATCATGGATGTATTAAGACAGTGTTTCTCATATGGGGGTATGTGTACCCTTAAGGGTACTTTGGATTACTGCAGGGGGTACATGAAATTGTTGAAAACATTTAAAAATATGTCATGCATAATTGCTATAATAATTATACTATAATAATGAATTAATTAAGTGATGGATTTTAAACATTTGTTTTTGTTTAAAAAAGGTTGTTGTTTAGTGAATCTATCACTGCCGGCGCTGTATTGTCCCCTATTTTTTTCTACCAAACATTTTGGTAGTCAGGGGGTACTTGGCGCTGGTCAGGTGGAACTTGGCTTTAAAAGGAAATTCAAAGGGGGTACAATATTGATGAAAGTTTGAGAAACACTGTATTAAGAGAACTGGATGGCGCCTTCAACACGCAGCCCCGTTCATTCAAATGAAAGTTGCTGAAAAGTGCATGAAGCAAACATGGAGCTCCAAAATACCCGGCTCTTCCGCGTTGTGCAGCCCAACGGACATGTGCACTAGCAACAGTTTGATTGTGTTGTCGTAGCAACTGGTAGCAACACTGCACGTTCATCATGCCTAGTTTAATAACTCTGGATTTGGCTACTAGTGAATGTTACAATTTATTAAAAACCTAACGTTTTAAACAAGGACCCTTTAAGTGTTCGGGCGGGTATGTTTATGTACCCCCAAAAAAATTATCGGCTGACATATAGAAGTTTCTTTCACCATGAAAGTCTATGGGGAAAAAATGCTTTTGGGCCGCAGGGGTGCAGTTTCACGGTTGGCCGCCAAGCCCATGGTTGCTTCAACTTCCATCTCTAAGCCTAACCCTTTGGCAGGGATAAGAGAGTTTTTCGCAAACAGTGTGCATGCAGGACTTTATGTAGGTGGGTGTATCATGTCCTTCATTCAGCAGATAACTTTGGTTCCATTAAACGTACAATATGTTAAAAAAAAGTTCACCTTTTGTTATTGTTTTGGAAAACTACATATTGTACCTTTAACTAACATTCCATTGTAAACAGCTAGCATAAAATTGCCAGACAGCTCGACCACAGACCCTCCCATGATCAAGCCAATTTGGGCAAATCCAGCAGGGATAGGACAATTATTCACAAGTAGTGTGTACATACAGTAAAGATTCAACCATGTGCCGAGGCCTTTAAAGTGTCACTCCAGCCATCAAACACATCAAAATCATTTTCCAGGTGATATTTCCGACACCCTAGTAAAAAAAAACTTTTCAATGTGTTTTGAAGATCCCAAACCGGCCACCATAATTTTGTGATTTTGTATTCCTTTTACACAGGGTGTCCGCGGGGTTTTAAAAAGTATTAAAAGGTAGTAAATCAAATTAGTAAAAATTAAGGCCATTAAATGGTATTAAAAGGTATTAATTGCCATTTTACGAGGTATAAATTTTTTTTATTTTTTTGCAAACTATGAGTTGTCCATTTGTTTTATAATGTCTATTTAAGTTGATCTTGTAAAGTTTGTGTGATATTATATCCTATCCCGCATCGAGTGATAGCTGTTGTGACAAGCCAGACCAACATCAAGATGTTGGGAACACACCATTGGCAGGGCTCAATCCGAGGGGTGGGATAAACGGTTGTCTTTCAAATTCCCTCTGCACGCAATTGACCTCTCGACGGCCCCTTCCCCAAAACGGCCTTTGTCCAATCACACATCATAGCAACCGTTACTATGTGACCAGGTCCGACAAACATTGACTCCAAGCAGGACGGTGAAGCTGTGAGCCCACAGAGATTGTCTGGAGGAGTTGTGTTCTTTCCCTTCCCAAAGCCGAAAACACAACGTGAGTGGTGCCTACATTGAATAAAACAGTGTGGACGGCTCCACTCCCAGTTAAATGTATCGAACATTACGAAGCATAAATATGTCTGCTTAAAGGTAAGGCTAACAGCTAACTAGTTACCGTGTTATTTAGATCTACTAACTAGAGGCAAGAACACAAATTGGACCAAAGTTATGATTACCATGGATATCATTGCCAGAATGTTGACGTACTCTCTAAGCTAAGTTTAACAAGCCCTTTAGCTTTAGCCAACATTAGTTAACATGTTAGCTAACGCTAGGTTCATTAGCTGCTGTTGTGTTGGGTCTTTGAGCACCCTAACATTATTTTTCAAAGTGGAACATAGCGCCCGAACAAGCAACTTTAAGTAATTTGTTTTTATCTTTCATGTAGCATTTTATGAACTGAAAACCTACCCAAAAGCATGACTGGTCCACACGCTGTGCTGGTTGCATTTGAGGTACAGGTCACACAATTGCAGTGCGGTACTGATCCGAAGTTTCTGTGTTCCACAAATCAGTGGCGTAGGCACGGGTGTGCCAGGGTGTGCTTGTGCCAGCCAAAGAAGCAGCTGGCACACCCAGAAATCAGATGCATAATGCACTTTTTGTTATAGCCTTGACAAATTTTTTTTTCTCTAAACCTAGACTATAATGGTGTAATTATAAAATGTGTTAATTTTACAATAAATTCAGAATTATTTTCGTTAAATAACAACATCCTGATCCACGTAGGCTTACACATTTAAGTGTATGCGCAAAAATAGCCAACAACGTGAACCCCAGCGAATATCACGGTAGACTACCAGTGTAGTAGACCAATTATGCATTAGTTAGCACATTCAGCAGCTAATTAACAATATTGAGCTGTATGTGCCAGTGCAGTGCGATACATCGAAGTTGTGGGCTTACAGTTCTACAGACTTTATGCATAGTGTTGCGTTTGTTTGTGACATGTATTTTAATGTATTGTCTGTTAGATACGGACCAAAATCAATGTATCCCCTTTCATTGTAGAGACAGTACATACATTTACTATTTACTCCTCAGAACTTGTTAAACAACCAAGTATTGTAACATTGATTAATTTACACACCCTCTACATTTTTTGTTTGCTCCCATGACCGGTCAACACTGTCAGGGTTGCACATGAAAGAATACAATAAATAAAATTGTGATCAGCATGAAGCAACACATTGGTTTAATGGAATACACAATTGTAGTCAGTGATATCGATGAGCATGAGGCATATATAAATGCATTGCATTTTTTCCCCAGCTTTTCTTCCTGCTTTATTTCTGGATTATATTATTTTATGCTCTTCAAATTTCTCTAAAATTATCATTTACAGTTCAGCGAAATATGTGGCTCTCATAGACTTGTCCGTGTCTGCGATTAGTCCTGGTGCACAGGGTTGATTTTTTTCAATCTATTAATTTTATTCTAAAGGTGGAATAAATACAAGATTTTTCCAAAGACAGTGAGTCTCAATCTATTTTCTTGACTTTCCCTATCTGCATTGATCTATTGGCCAAGAGGGTGTAGTTATATAAATCTCAAACTCTAATGGTTAGAAGCGTGTTGCCGTATTAACCTGCAACTCAATGTCGTGTTGGTTTAAAAAAATATTGAGATGGTATTAAAATTGGTATTAAAAGGTATTGAATTTACCTCAATGATTTCTATATATACCCTGTTACATCACTGAGTTACTATTTCAAACTATAGCAGGTGCGGCTCATTTGTATTCCTATTTCATTTACGTCACAAACCTGAATCTTGCGGATTGGATATTAAAAGTGCATACTTTGTCTGGGAATATTACGCATTTCATTCTTCCGTAAATAGCTACAGAGCTAAGAGTCAGATTTTTTTCAACAATGACGAGTGCAAGTGAGTAAATAACTGAAGAGCTGGACGATATCAACAGATCTAGTATTATTGATTGGTAATATCCAACCATACATTTAATCTGGAAAAAAGTGAGAAAAAATATATAGGAAGGACTCCTGCCCAACCTTATTGGTTGAATCTTTCTAGCCACTGTTTTGCTACTCTACACTGGGGTCAAACTCTTGATGGGAACAAGAGACAGAATTTATTTTGTTAAGAGTGGGACAAGTAAATGTTTTTGCGTTCAACCATCACCAGCCAAGAAGATGATTACATCTGTTTGCTAGATCAACCAAGTTTCCACGCAGACATGGATCAAGGTGTTTTGGAAGAAAAAACCAGGCCCAGAGGGAGAACCAAACTATCACAGGTAAACCATTATCTACGTGGCTGTGGTAGCATATGTAGGTAGCTACATGTGATTGTGTAAATAAGGAACAGACATATACTTTTTGATGGAATTGCTTGGAAATAATGACCAATATTTTACGAGTTATAGTAACTTGTGAGTAGCTAACTGGCTAAGTAGTTTGTTTTCTGGGGCTTTCAGTGAACCAATCTGTCTGCCTGGATGTATCAATTAGCTCCAATGTAGCTAATTGTGATTGTGTAAACACTTGAGGAACGGACGTAAAATGAAACTCTGGCTAAATCTCTACCTAATGAAGTGGTGTACTCTAGGGCTTATAGCTCTGGCGCCATAGTACATGTTTCAAATTGCGATGTTTAATTTCTAGCTGTAGCCAAGGTCCTTACGCTAAATTCGACTCCACTGAATGCGCAGACGCAATGTTAGCATTGAATTCTGGATCTTGTGGTATTTCAAGTAAAATTTTATACAGAAGGCCTCGAACTGTACTCTCAGTTGTTTTCGGAAAACAACCCAGGGAAAGCACAGTATATGACATAAATCACTGTAGGAAGACGTTTTGAAATACTATATTAAATATTGGTATTTACTCTGGAATTGTCCTTTAACATCCAATCTACACAGGATGTGCAAGTGCATTTGTATGCACCCTTTCGGGAAACCCCACTGGACGCAATGAAGATAAAACAGCAAAACAAAATGTTTATCATATAGTTGTAGGGAAGTCATAACAAACAATAAACTTTCACAGACATAAGGCTAGCACAGTTGATTTGAGAATATTGCAGGTTATTACTTTTTACCTGAATCATAAACTGTATTTGTTTTTTGTACTGGATCTTTGCAAAATGCTGACTTTGATGCATACTAAGAATGATTAACCCCCAAATAAAAGGGTAAAACAATATTGTTTTTATTAAACACATTTTACTAGTTGCTCTTCCTTCACATTTCAATTACCAACATTGTGGAAGGATGAGTGGGACACTAAGTGCATCGAGCGTCACAAATAGAAATGATAGAGTAATTCATTTTGCAATGCTCGTGTGCAAACTCTGAAGGGTGTAGATTGTCTTTTAGACCACTGTACCACTCTGGAGATTTTTTTCTATGACTTTATCTACAAAAATAAATGTTAACTTCAATACTTACTTGCATAGCTTATATGCATGGAGGTCTTAATATTCTCGCTTAGAGAACCGTAGATTTTCTTCTTTTCATCAAGGAGGTCACAGATTAGTTTTGTCTTCAACTTATTTTCCTTTTGGATACAAAACTTTATTTCAGTCGATGGGATAGTTCACCCAAATTATTAAAATGATCCTGTAAACAGTTTATGCACAACACTGCACTATATTATTATAGGTTTTGTTTAGGTTCTGAGAAAACCCTACCTCTGTCTCCAGGAATGTCAGATGGAGTGACACATTTTGGTGGTCTTTAACCAAGCTGTTTGTGTCTAGGGTAAATTTCAGAATCTGTGCCCTGATTGGGCCAATATTGTCATTTCTGAAACAAAGAAATGTTATTCATGGTTACATATATTTATTTAGTCTGGTCTTTCCATGTTGATTAAAATATATAATATTTTTTATTGGATTTATTTATATGATTTAACTTACGGGAAACAATTTGTAAACTCTTTATCAGTGTAATGTCTCATAGTTGAGGCTAAAATCTCATTTATGTTTATTTCCTTTGTGTTTTTCCCTTTTGGTTTGAAAATACCATCATTCTCGCATAAAGACTTCAATCTTCTATGATATGCACTGCCTGTTGTCTCGCTCTGAAAATATAGTACAATTCAAACATTGTTTTTTGAAAGAGTGCAGCCTTATATATACAATATACGTATAGCTAAAAGTATGTGGATCACCCTATGATTCATTTTAAATACATGAAGACCTCTAGTGTTGGGCCATTTAGTGTTGGGCCATTTATTGTTGGGCCATTTATTGTTGGGCCATTTAGTGTTGGGATGTAGTGGCTGATTCACTGTAGCCATGTGCCTTATGACCTTAGCAACAATGCTGGGGCTTTTGTACTCTGCAGTTCCTCCAGGTTAATTACTTTGTCTTGTCAAAATGTGTTTGAAAAGAGTAGCTGTTTAAGGTGAGTCGGGATGACAACTGCATTGATTTCAGTTTTCAGAAAAACAGTGATGCTGAGTATTCTTTTTCAGTCTACCCAATAACTGCCTTTTCTAGATGAATTGTGTTATTATGTGAGTCATTCTTAAAGATGAGTACATACCAGGTATGTAAAAGTGTTCTGGAGCCCATAGCTGTTAGGGTAAATGATTGGGGCCACTACAATTGCTTTAGCCTCTAGATGTTTCTGCATACCTGGTTCTAGCACATAATTGGCATAAAGACTTAACAGTGACTGTGGGATTTTTGTTATATTGTATTTTATTATCTTACTGGGTTTATCACTTTATTAATTAATTCCTCCCATGTTTCATTTGACTTGTTAACTCCTTCTGAGAGCAATTGGTTGAATTTCTTTTGAATCTTTTCCATGAATTTATCAAGGGTTTGAATTTCATTCTTCAGCCTCTGTTCCAATACTTTGCACACCTCTTCATTGCTGTTTGTCTGAAATGCAAATTCAACATGTTCAAAAGTTTACAGAATACCTTTTAACATTAAATATGTATTTTTTTCTAAAGAAAGGCATTTATGATATTGAAAGTACAATACCATATCGCTTTTCTTGGCTCCTTGTATCAGAGAGAGGATCCCATGGGCTCCAGAAATATAATCTGAAGTCCTTGTGTGGTGATCATTGAGATTCCTGAGAAATTCCTGAAGTTTAGGTATTTCTGTAAAATATTAGTTAAAGGTGAAATGCATATATATTGACATGATATTAAATATGATAGATTCAAGGGTTGATAACTTCAATTTTTTGTAGTGGAGTTACTATTATCGGCCTAACTCTATTTTTATGCAGATCTCAAATTTGGGGTCAGCACTTATATTGGTCAAATAAATAAGATGTTCTTTGTGGGAAAGACAGTATACCCTTGCTTTTTCAAAGAAGCATTTGCATCTTGTAGCACTAACTCAAAAAACTTCTGGGACACTGTAAAGTCCATGGAGAACAACAGCACGTCCTCGCAGCTGCCCAATGCTCTGAGGAAATACTGACAAATAAATCTATGATAATCAATAATTTTTATAGGAATTTTGCTATGGCTGGCCATGCCTTCCACCTGGACAGATTCACCCTGCAGTCCCTGCAGCAATCTGCCCAAAACCCCCTTGTCTCTTTCACCCAAATACAGATCGCTGATGTTTGAAAGTGCTGCAAAATCTAAAACCCTACAATTAAGACAGGAGCCTTTCTTTCTAAAATTATCCACAGCTATTATTGCATCCCATATGATTATCCTGTTTCCCCTCTAATTCACATAATCAGAAGTATGGATTGGAAAGCTGCTGTGTTCATTGCCCTCTTCAAAGGAAGAGACACTGTAGACCCAAACTGCTACAAAACTATTTCAATTTTGCTCTGCCTTTCTAAAGTCTTAGGAAATCCAATGAAAGACTGACAGAATATCAAATACTTTGAATCCCATTGTACCCTTTCCGCTATGCAATCTGGATTCCGAGCTGGTCATGGGAGTACTTCAGCTCTAGGGCCTAAACGACATCCTAACTGCCATTGATTTAAAACGTTCTATGCATCCATCTTCATTGACTTGGCCAAAGATTTTGATTAGCTCAATCACCATATTCTCATTGGTAGACTCTCAGATGACTGCCTTACCTGGTTCTCTAACTACTTTTCAGATAGAATTTAGTGTGTTAAATCAGAGGGTGTTTTGTCTGGATCTCTGGCTTTCTCTAAGGGGGTGCCACAATGTTTGATTCTTGGGCTGACTATATTTTCTTTACATATCAATGATATCGCTCTTGCTGCTGGTGACTCTCTGATCCACTTCTATGCAGACGACTCCATTCTGTATACATCTGGCTCTCACAAGAGCTTCTGTGCCATACAGCACTCATTACGTTGTCATACTACAAAAAATTGAGACATCCAAGTGGTATGAATACTTATGCAAGGCCAGTGGATACATTTATTTTAATGTTCCATACTTTGATACTTAAAAAAAAACAGCATGACTTTACTTCACATTGCATTTCCCACTGCATCAATTTGTACTACCAACAATTCATTACAAAACATCAAATTATTAGTAAAAAATATCCCATTTCTGAAACCTTAAAGATGAATTTTTATAAATTCTTTAAAGTATATAATTTACATATATTATGACTGTTTGCTTTCTTTTTTTTTTGCTGTCAATGCCACTCAGACTTTCGTAATTTTTCAAAACTTTCTGATTATCCAGAGCTACTTACTGTAGTTAAAATAACAACTTTGCTCATAATTCCTTCACTTTGAAAGCCCATATGGTTAATTGTAGTGTTTTGCCATTATCTGATAGCTGCCTGGTTTGATGTCAGGTCAGGACGTGTTGTTTTAATTTCTTCTTTTTTATAGGCTCATTGCTAAGCTCTTTCCAGAAAACAACATGTTGCATACTTGTTATTTCTAAAATAATTTTAAAACTCACAGAAAAGGGAACTTAGTGCTGTATGCAAGTTTCATGACAATATAGCAGGTGTTGTAGGCACTATAGACTATTGAAGAATATGTTTCAGTTATAGCGAGATAACTGAGAATGGCAAATCAGTGACAACATGCATTTACTGAACTACAGCGCTGCATTTAATGTCTGTGCAGAATGATAATAAAAAAAGGCAAAAGAAAGATCTGGTCATGTACAAAGCATGACCTTTGTCAGCTGCTAAGAGCACACAATGTGCAGAGAGCATACACTGTGTGCACAATTATTAGGCAAGTTGAATTCTTGAGGATTAATTTTATTATTGAACAACTACAGTGCTCTCTGTCAATCCAAAATGTAAAGAAACCTCAAACCTGAATATTTAAGTAGGTAAAAGTGAGGTTTTTGATTTTTTAAGAGAGATATTGGCCCTCATTTATGAAACGTGCGTACGACCTAAAACAGGCGTCGATTCCTACGGAAGGCAAGGGATTTATCAATTTGAACGTGGTCGTAGGCTGCGATAAAATCTCACGTCTGGTCTGACTTCGTGTACGCAAATTCTCCAGTGTGACTAGCGGTGTTCATGGTATAACCACCCGGTTCAGTGAATTGTTGAACCAGCAATCATTGATAAATATGTCTGCATCGTGTAATAATCAACTTCTCCAAAAGGTGATGAAGAGAACAATGTTTATTCAACACAGGAAAAATGTATTAATCGGCATCCAAGGCAGAATAATTAACTAAACTTTGCAGGGGCAGGCTAGAACAACAACACAAAATGCAGGCAAAAGCACAGAAGGACATCCAAAGCAGAAACGAACTATACCAGGCAAAGGTCAAACCGGAACAACAATATAACATAGGAATGCTCAGAATGGTGAATGAAAATATACTCACAATACCTCGCAAAGAGGCAAGGAGAGGTGTGTGACTTAAATACTGAATGGAGTGAGCAGGTGTGGTGAATTAGGATAATTGAGTCCGGGTTTGGGGAATGTAGTTCTGAGGATGCATGACTAGGGAAGCTGTAGTCCACAGGAAGAAGAAATGGGGAATGGGAATTGTAGTTCTGAGCAATATAGACAAAGGAAGTGGCAGTTTCCAGGGAAGTGGAACTGGGAAACGTTACACATCGCAACTATACCCCATATTGCAAATTACATTTCAGAATTACAAATTAATTATATACAGCACATTGCTATAATTAAGTGGTTTACTTTTTTCCCTTTCACTTCGCGGTGACCTATAACATGATGGCAGAAATTAGGCAAACAACAAATTGAATCAAATAACATATATAATCAAATAACATATATAATCAAATAACATATATAATCAAATAACATATATATATATATATATATATTATTTAAACAAGCACTTTGGCAGCGCTTTTGGCAGTCCTGTAGTCGAAGCGATGGCAGATCTGGAGGAAATTAATTTGCGCTCTCTACATTGGGACCTTTCAGCGGGAGATCAGGGACAGGTCTGGTATATATCACAGCCAACAATAGTCGAAGTATGCCAGCAGTTTTAGCAGCTATGATGTCCCATTTTGCCTGGTATATTCAAACTATGATTAAAATACAATTTTATGAGATTGCTGGGTTTTCAATTGGGGCGAATTGGGCAATTGATTGTAGGCTACTGCGTCTTTAGCACCCATTCATGAATGATTATGCATTTATCAATCACAAAAACTTTAATTCAATCAACGTTCAGATCTTATGTGATGCCAGGATGTTTGTTTGTTCTGAATATGGTAGCCCGGTGGCCGGCTGGGACGCGTCTTTATTTTTCTAAACTGCAGCATTGGAACAACCCAGTAGGCAATCGATGGTGCGCCGCCAGCGTTTTGTCGCAGGCGGGCCGCTGGTGTCTATAATGTCGTTCAGCCAGCGGGCCGCCAGCTTTTGCCGCTTTTCTCCGGTTCTAATTTGCATCAGTTAATTTGTATCTCTGTCGGCTTTCCACCAGTGGCCCGCTCGCGGCGCACCATCGGCTAGCCACCGGAAGAGAGCGGTTCTTCTTCTTTGGGTTTATTGGCAGATCGCAACCTGAATGATGTATATACCACCGCCTGGCAATCTGCTCGGGACTCGCCATCTTCTTCCAGCCGGAGCAGAAAAGTTACGTATTGTTTCTGAAGCATACGGAATCTACTTTTTCGCTATTGTGAACTCATGTAAGTACCGATTAGGTGTATGGTTTAACCAGACTGTATTTTTGTTGGTCTATTCTAGTTCGCTAAAAATAAAGTAACATAGTTTGACAAAGAATCGACTGAATGTTAGTTTTTTAGTTAATGTAGATGCTGATGCATGGGCTAGTCGTATTGCTAACGTAAATAAAGCAGTCAGAGCTGCCATTTTATGGGATAAAAAGCACTATAACGTTTAGATTTCTCAACCGATTTCAAATAACTACTATACAGACTGTACTGCATTTAGCATCTTTGTGATTTTGTACTCTGTGTATTTAATGTGTAACTGATGTTGTCCTGCACGTCTACGCTTTGTCTGGCCCAGGTGCGGCCTGCTGTAGCGCTCAAGGCCCCATGGCTAACCTCTAGTGCTAGCTAGCTAGCTAGTATGAAGCTACTGTGGTAACACGACATAATGATGAAATGACCTTGGTTTTCTAAATACATCCATCGTTTATTTAGATAAGCATGTTAATGATAAGGAACAAAAACCGGTTGCTGCGATAACACAAACAAAATGTAGCCACCAAATCGTGCTACTACCATGGGTTTATAAGAAAACACGAACAGTAGCTCAATACTAGCTAGCGCTAGCTACTAGGGTTCTTCTTAGGATGTATTGGCAGATCGCAACTACATGATTGCATATACCTCCACCTACTGGTTATGAGCGTGGCTGTCTGACACCCTATCCTTATATTCTCCCCTTCAAACTGGTTTTCCTACTAAACAGTATAATCTCTTTATCACTTTCCCGAGAATCTGTTCTCAATCGGCCTACCTGGTTAATTAAAGGTTAAAAAAACTATTAATTTAAATCGATTGGTTGAGAAATGTTAGTGTGTTTGTTCCCATTTATTAACTTTTTCTACACACAGCCATCATTATCTGTTTAGTGACATTGTAGGTGACAAAGAATAACCCACAAAGCATTCTCACAACTACTCAAGATTCTCACCAAAGACCATCCAGTCATTCCTAACACCACACAATATTTGGTGTTTATCAGCAAGGTTGCATTTTTTGTGATTTGCATAAACAAACCGGTACAGACGTTACCTAGCTTAGAGTTTCTAAATATAATAAGATATTTGAATATGTTGTGTTTATTTTTTAGGGTTATGTAGGCCTTTTTGCTAAACCTCTTTTCTAAACATTGCTTCCAGATCATGACGTTTTCCGTTGTTTCGTACCAGGTGGAGGACTTTAGCTCTACATATGAAGGTAAGAATTAACATTTTGGCAGACACTGCAATTATTTGAGTTCTGAGGGTTGTGATATAACCTGATTTTTAGGACTGTAATTTATTTTCAAGTATAAAACCGTTAAATTCTTCTATCTGTAGGTTCGCGGTTTGTCTGTTAAGGCTGGTAAGGACCTAAAGTTTACGGGGTGGTGAACGCTACCATGCATCTTCAAAAATGCTCTTGCAGTCTTGACCACCTGGACAGGATCTGGGAAGAAGACCAGCTTCAGGGACCTTTTTCTCAGGACTATTCTTCAAAGTAAGTTATTTTGTACTTTGCTATTAGATTCTTGTTCATTTTATAAAGACTTCTCAATCATGCCAGACTATTAGAATACATTAACGGATTAATGTATTACTGGAGCTTGTTTGTTAGGTCTTGTTCACCACCTGGAGACACCTGGGAGGCTGTCCCCTATGAACTGATCAAACATGCAGGTACATTTGCAGTAACCATTCATAACAACTTGAAATACAGATGTGTCTTTCAGGGTAAATGCTTTCAAAACCTTAATTCTGCCTAGATACGTGGAAGGCTGCGTGTGTGTATCGTCGGAGGAGTGAAAACAGTTCCAGCATGGAAACTACTGATTAAGAGGTGACAAGGAAGCGAAAACGCCAGGCTAATCCAAAATACCAGTTTGCGTATTTTGGGGAGAGCGACGATGAGGTTCCAAGTCGCACCTCATGTGTTCTGGGTGTGTCACAAGTCCCAGAGTTTGCCCCTACCACCCCAAGGACACACGTCGACACCACAACACCCAGAGAGGTGATCCCCGGCGCCATCTGGAGTACCAGGTGGAGGACTTTAGTTCTACACGTGAAGGTAAGAATTAACATTGGCAGACACTGCAATTTATTTAGTTCTGTGGGCTGTGATATAACCTGATATTTAGGACTGAATAATGAACTGTATTTTCAGAATATTTTGAGAAGATTGGCCATCTGAGGGCCCAGCTGGCACTGCAGTCAGGTAAACACATGACTCTAGTTATGATTTGTCTTCATAAAACACTTCATTTGTAGGTTTGCTGTTTGTCTGTTAAGGCTGGTAACGACCTGAAGAACACGGTGTGGCGAATGCTAGCATGCATTTATTCTTTGCTATTAGATTCTTGTTCATTTTATAAATACCTTTTTCTCAATCATGTCAGACGATTTAAATACATTAATGGGTTAATGTATTACAGGAGCAATAAGGAAGAATGCTGCCACCCAGGATGCCACTGACGAGGCTGTCCAGAACCAGGTCATCAGGTACCTGAAAGGGGCAGCTGACCATGCGGGGGTCCAAGGGACCTGCCGTGAATACGGATAATACGGCACCAGCACAACGCTTGTCACTTCTTGATACAGCCACTGCACCACCCTCGACAACAAAGCAATACAGAAGCTGATCGAGGGCCCTCCATCCATAGCCGCCTGACAATACGTACCTACATTGGACTCGTTTGTTTATATTGATTAGAGTATTGTTTTTATTACTAGTGTTATCTGCATTTTTGGGGAAGACTGAAGGTAATCTGAACAAAATTGTTAAGATTAAATTGAATACATTTGCACATGTCTATTTTGTATGCTTGCTGAATAATGCACAGGTTTTTTTTACATGCGTCTTTGCACTATTTGAACCAAATTGTTGGGATTGAATTAAATACATTTGCACATGTATATTTTGTATGCTTGCTGTATAATGCACAGGTTTTTTCAATTGCATCTTGCCCTTGCACTATTTTAAATAAAATGTTAGGATTGAATTAAATGCATTGTCATTTGTGATATAAGTGAAATCTGATTAT
>JACXGM010006671.1:5185-32406 GCA_016801145.1 Umbra pygmaea | reverse complement strand
TATAAGCTCTATCGATGCATCCCATTGTCTAAACCCCCATAAAACTCCCTTATCGTTTCCAGTGGCACAGCCATCGCTGCAACCCCTGTCCTAACTTGGCAGGAAGCCCTGTTTCATGGACCTAGTCCATACAACCATCCCTGTCTATTCCATAAACACGCATAAAGCATGCAGCCAAAAAAACATAGCGGGGTGCAATTGCCTCTCGGCAAGAGATGCACAGAAGCTTTTTCTCTTTCAAGAGACCGTAGGAAAGCGTGACCCAGTTAAATCGAACAATTTGGAACGCTCGTTTTGTGTCTGGGTGTACACGTGTGTTTGGCCTCCCATCGCCCCGGGACAACCAACGAACAAAATCAATGATCTAGAGGTAAACAGACAGATACACACTTTGATGCGATGGCTGCGTCTCCTGGTATAGGGTGTGTTTCTGTACCTGGATATGTGATACCAATTTGCATGCACATTACAGTATACTGTACATTTCTATTATATTTTTGAGGGTTTTCACAGCTTGTCTGATATTTGAGGATGTCCAATATTCATTGGAATTTGAAGAATGCTCTTCTTCAAATGTTATGCATTTGAATCTAAATTCTGATAATTTTGAAGATATTAGCTATTAGGAACTTTAAAAAAAATATATATATGATGCTCAGGAACATTTCCCTGATGGCACTTATAAGCTGTAGAGGGCATGAAGGACTATGTCAATATCTCAATTCAAAGCAATGCATGTCAATTCTTTACCGTCAATTAGTAATTTGTTCTTCCCTGAAAATGTCTTTAACCTTGAAATACCATTCCTGGTGCATGGAATTCACTACAAACCAAAGACCTAAATCCTTCAGTGTGTACATGTATTACTAAAATACAATGAGAAGTCTTCAAATGTTTAGTGACCCATAGCAAATTTGATGAAGTAAGGACCTTTTAGGATGAGCATTTCCTCACAAATATAGTAGAACAGTTGTGTAGGGATGTGTGCACTTAAATGATGTGTGTGTGTGTGTTTCCCCGAAAAGCAGGATAATTCCTATTTATTTTAGAATATTCACAAATAAAATGTCATATAAATTTTGAATTAAAAAAAGATAACACAAAATGCTAATTATTTCATTGTTTTTGGCTGAGTAGTGTAAAAGCCTTGATTGTTTAATCCTAAAATCATTAGATTATTCAAAACAGTTTATCTTTCTTTTAAAGCGATAGTATGTGCCAAGTCTGATTTCATTGGCATTTTGGAATGTTTATATAGATTCAGAAGATAAAAACATTTATAAAAAATAAAAAAAACTGTAATCATAAAGAATAAAAATATTCTAACAACCACGTGTGCCATGATTAATTTATTACTTTTTAAAACCTCTCTTTGCCAATATAACAGCACTGAGACTTCTCCTGTAACATCTAATAAGGTTGTAGAGTACAGAGCACAGAATCTGAGACCATTCTTTACAGACCGTTACAGAATCTTTCCAGATCATCCATGGTCCTTGGTCCTCTCTTATGCTCTCTCCTCTTCAGTTTAGCCCACGTTCTAAATAGGATTTAGGTCAGGGGACTGAGATGGCCATGGCAGAAGCTTGACTTTGTGTTCAATGAACCATTTTTGTGACTAGGACGTATGTTTAGGACCATTGTCCTGAAGATCCGGACGACGACCCAGTTTCAGACGCAGCCAGATTCAGATCTAAAATGTCCTGGTACTTTATGATGCCATGTAAACTGGCCCACAACATCACATAACCTCTACCATACTTAACAGTGTTGATCAGGTTCATTTCGATATAACCATCCCGTGGGAATTGCAAAAACGCTTGATTTTTGTTTTATCTGACCATAGCACTCCCAGTCAAAGTTCAAGTAGCGTTTAGCATAACCCATGCACTTACATTTGTGGTGTAATGACAGGAACAGATTTTTTCTGGCACACCTTCAAAATAATTGGTTGGCAAATGGGTGGCATCTAATGTTAGTTTTTGAGACTTTGTGACCCCACGATGATACTCTCCTCTGTATCTCTCAAACAGTGATCGTTGGGGATTTTTTTGCCTCTTACCAACCTCCTCACTGTGTGTGGTGGCAAAATAAACTTGGGTTCTCTTCCAGGCAAGTTTGTAACAGTTGCAATTGCTTTGTCCTTTTTTAGAATTTCCCTAACAGTAGATATGGGCATTTTCAGGTGAGCAGCTATTTTTTATAAACATTTACTTATGAAGCTCAACACGCATTTCCCTCACTTGATTTGTTTGTTCTCAGATTTCTCATGTTGATGTATAAATAAGGAAATATGGCCTCTGTTTCACCTCCTATTTGTACCCCAGTGAAACAGGAAGTCATGGATTACTTCCTGAAAGTTCCTAAACACTATGCTCAACTTAAAACAGTTAAATCTAAATGGAAATAATGCTTCAGACACTTGTTGTTCATAACTATTTATAGTGGGGCCAATAATTGTGGCACACATGATTTTGTTAGAAATAATTATTTATTTCTAACAGATTTTTTAAATAAATGTACTTCAATTAAAGGTTGGATGTTTGTCATTTTTTATTTTGACATCACGCCAATTCACCAAAAGATGCATTTTTACTAACCCCTTTTTTCTCATTTTACTAGGGGTACCAACAATTGTGGATGGCACTTTATGTAATGATTAAGGAACTCTGCAAAAATGTACTGGAAGTGTATATCCATTAGAAATGATATGTTTTGTAAACAAGTAACTAATCAAAGTTAGTGGCTACATACTGTGGAAAACAACATTAACTGAATCAGACAGCTGTATTCGGACGGAAATCTTAGTTAGGTATTCATCGGGAGTTAGCTAGTACGTTAGGGCAGTGGTTCCCAAACCTCTCCTCGGGGACCCCCAGAAAGGCCATGTTTTTATTTTAACCCTGAAATGGCACACCTGATGCAATTAGTCAAAGGTGTAATGTGTAGTTGACTAATTTAATCAGTTGTGTCATTTCAGGGTGAAAATAAAAACCTGGCCTGTCTGGGGGTCCCAGAGGAGAGGTTTGGGAACCACTGCGTTAGGGTACCCTCAGCTGCAAAATCAGTTTACTAATTAATTTTATTACAGATGCAACATCACAACAAGAAATGCAATGAAAAATAGAAAACACTTTAGACAAAATAAATGGACTATGTGAAGTCAAAACTTAAAATCAAAATATACACAGACACACCTAACATACACTCACCTAAAGGATTATTAGGAACACCCGTTCAGTTTCTCCTTAATGCAATTATCTACTCAACCAATCACATGGCAGTTGCTTCAATGCATTTAGGGGTGTAGTCCTGGTCAAGACAATCTCCTGATCTCCAAACTGAATGTCAGAATGGGAAAGAAAGGTGATTTAAGCAATTTTGAGCGTGGCATGGTTGTTGGTGCCAGACGGGCCGGTCTGAGTATTTCACAATCTGCTCAGTTACTGGGATTTTCACGCACAACCATTTCTAGGGTTTACAAAGAATTGTGTGAAAAGGAAAAAACATCCAGTATGCGGCAGTCCTGTGGGCGAAAATGCCTTGTTGATGCTTGAAGTCAGAGGAGAATGGGCCGACTGCTTCAAGCTGATAGAAGAGCAACTTTGACTGAAATAACCACTCGTTACAACCGAGGTATGCAGCAAAGCATGTGAAGCCACAACACGCACAAACTTGAGGCGGATGGGCTACAACAGCAGAAGAACCCACCAGGTACCACTCATCTCCACTACAAATAGGAAAAAGAGGCTACAATTTGCAAGAGCTCACCAAAATTGGACAGTTGAAGACTGGAAATAATGTTGCCTGGTCTGATGAGTCTCGATTTCTGTTGAGACATTAAGATGGTAGAGTCAGAATTTGGCATAAACAGAATGAGAACATGGATCCATCATGCCTTGTTACCACTGTGCAGGTTGGTGGTGGTGGTCTAATGGTTTGGGGGATGTTTTCTTGGCACACTTTAGGCCCATTAGTGCCAATTGGGCATCGTTTAAATGCCACGGCCAACCTGAGCATTGTTTCTGACCATGTCCATCCCTTTATGGCCACCATGTACCCATCCTCTGACGGCTACTTCCAGCAGGATAATGCACCATGTCACAAAGCTCGAATTATTTCAAATTTGTTTCTTGAACATGACAATGAATTCACTGTACTAAAATGGCCCAAGCAGTCACCAGATCTCAACCCAATAGAGCATCTTTGGGATGTGGTGGAACGGGAGCTTCGTGCCCTGGATTTGCATCCCACAAATCTCCATCAACTGCAAGATGCTATCCTATCAATATGGGCCAACATTTCTAAAGAATGCTTTCAGCAGCTTGTTGAATCAATGCCAAATAGAATTAAGGCAGTTCGGAAGGCGAAAGGTCAAACACAGTATTAGTATGGTGTTCCTAATAATCCTTTAGATGAGTGTATAACAACACTATAACAATGAATGACAGCAACCAAACAGAGACAGGGGCCCTATTTTAATGATCTGAAAGTATCAAATGTGAAACGCAAGTGACTTTGTGGGTGGATCTTGGAAGCTGTTGCTATTTGACTCATGCGCCCAACACAAATCTTAAGTAGCTAGGTCTGAAGTAGCTATATTAGTCATAGGTCTGGTTTGGATGTAACGTGTAATAAATCAATCAGAGCATCATCTCACATTCCCTTTAAGAGCAGGTGCGCTTGTTCCATGGCGGATTGCTATTATAACAGTGGATTGCTATTGATTTTTCTTTTTACATTTCTCAAATTGTAAATAAAGAAATTTCACAAAGGCATACTTTCTGATGTTTTGGGCTTATTCTCAATGAATCCAGAGGTTATGAATGCATGGTGATATTTTTGCAATATAGTCTAACATTAGTACAAGATTACTAGCTCTTCTGTCAATTAAGCTCTCTTCTCCCATTCTGCTGCTGGGGCATTTGGGTTAAGTGGCAACGGCACATGCATTTTAACATCACGTCTCCTTAAGTACTCTAATATTTCTTCATTTATGTCATCAACACATCCATGATTCACGGAAATGTTGTGTTAAACACAACAAGCCACAAAGAATGTTGTGACTTTTTGAGGACTATACTGTAAAGTGCCACCTGTCCTATTAAAACACCTGAAGCGCATTTTCAGTATGCCAAATGTTCGTTCAATTACACTGCGTGTTTATGTGTGTTTTGATTAAACAGCATTTCATGCACTGTTGCATAAATTGTGTCATAAGCCATGTCTTTAACGGATAGCTGTTGTCCTCTTCACAACCACCCATCCAAGGGGGATTCCCTTAAAAAAGGCAGGAATGGCAGAGTTAAAATGAGTCGTGGCTTGAGCCAGGGTAATTCTCAAAGACATGGGTGATTTTACTATTAGCATTACAAATGACTTGTATGCTGATTGAATGGGTTCCCTTGCGGTTGATGTATATCAGTGTGAATACTTCAGCCTGAATAATTTGGGTAAATGTGTACACTAGATGTATTCCTATTTTTTTCGCATCTTAATGGACACCACAATGATTTCCCTCATGTGGTAATATTTTTCCTTGTAATTATGTATGGTTTACAAAAATGGGAACTGCTCTGTCTGTGTAGAAGCAAAGTGTTTGCGCGTTGTGCACATGCTACATTATGGCCAAGCATTCGCCCTTAAAATAGCATCTGAATAAGGCACCACTGACTTTAGACTAAGTTTTTCCTGGTCTATGGCGGAATTGTTTTCTGAAACTGCAAAATAGCACCAGGGAACATTTGCGTCGGACCATGCCTCCTCTTTTCGCCGAACCACCCCCGGGAGCGCAAGTACATTCCCTAATTTAACAATGCGCGACTGTGGAGGGAAAAGTCCACTGTGAGTCGGTTGCAGAATAGGAATGATACATGCGTCGGTGTAAAAGGTAAATTGCGCTAGGTGCAAGATAGGGCCAAAGGAATTAAAAACAGACAGGAATTATATAAATGATGTTGGCTGTGTCCATTTGTTGGTGAAACTCAGCAATCTATAGGTGGATGAAAATTATGATATGTTCGAGTTTAACAGAAACACAGAAACTTAGAACATGGAACAGTGCTTTGGTAAGCCTGGACTCACCAAACCTCGATAAGTCCAGGAGGGGGCACTGTTTCAAAGAAGGCATCCCGGGACATAACAAATACTGCCAATGTCTCAGTCTGTTGGGAGATATATATCTTAGATATATAACAAAAAACTAGCACCTATGACACTGCAAACTGATGACTAGAAAACAAGAAATACTAAATATAAGCCACACTGGTTTGCTTAACACCTGAGGCCTATACTATGAAGCAAGATTTGGGGTTAGCAAATTAGCTTCAGGTATAAACCTGGGTTTTCAGTATCACAACGGTGGTTCACCTCTTACCAGCTTACATCGCAGAGCTTAACCTGCTCCGTAGTAGGTTTTAGTTGAGGTAACAGATTAACCTGAATAAAGGCACCACCTACTTATCAATCAATTTTCGATTGAAAACCGCGTCACCATTCTAGTAGTCGCCATTGGCTTTCTCTGATGAGTATCTTCATGAAAGTTATAGTTTCTAAGCGGAGGGATTGAAGTATATTTGTCAACTTCTTGAGCCGTATGTTGCCAGTGCGCACATCGAAGTCATGTGGTAGTTTCATGTGTGCTGTGATGGATACGGAACCAACATCAATGTATCCCCTTTCACTGAAGAGACAGTAGAGTACATACATTGTACTATTTACTCCCACTGTACTACACATTTGTTGAACAACCCAGTATTTTAAAATTGATTATTTGACACATACCCTGCAAAAAAAATGTCCCCCTTGACTGTTTAACACTGCCAGGGCTGCAACCAAAATAATATGGCATTCATCTAAGCAACACATTGGTTTAATGGAATACACAATTGAAATTATTGTCAGATTTAGTTTTGCTTAATGACGGGGCAGTGATATCGATGAGCCTTAACTGACCCATTTATAAATATGCAGGTGGCAATTTGTTTGCCAGCTTCCCTTTCTGTATTATATTTTTTTATACTCTTAGTATTTCTCTAAAATTATCGTTTACTCCTCTAGAGCGAAATATGCGTCTCTCATAGACTTGTCCATGTCTGCGATTGGTCATATGGTGCACAAATCGCCCCTTTTATGAGAACACGCTTGTCGCTAGATTGGGAAATCCTAGGTCAATTTAATGAATTGATAACCACCCAGCTAGTTCATCATTTAACAGGAGGCCCACTGCCGACCAAGAGTTCCACCGGCAGGTGAGCAGCGTTTTAGACCTTGAAGAATTGTCTAAAATAAAAAAGACAAACTTTTTTCTGTAACATATATTTTATAATTATTAAATGTTGAATTTCAAAATAATCTTGAATGTGTTTGTATTGTATTTGAATGTTGTTGTAATAGGACTAGCCTAGGATATAGCCTATACGCATCTGATGGATTAACTGGAACAACAGTATGAGTGCGAAGGATTCCCAAAGGATCTCTGTCTAAAACTCTGCTCACCCACCGGTCGACCGCTCAGCCTCCAACACTGCCGCCGGCAGACCGCCCGTTAAACGGGCAGACCGCCCGTTAAACGATGAGCAAAAAGCTAGCGTACCATCAGCTGTAATCGCCAGCGGACCGCCAGCTCTGTGCTAGCTGGGAAAAACCTTACTGAATCATAAGCAGAAACTTGAGCAAATACATCATAAAGGGACTTTCTACAAGGACAGGAACATCCAGGTGACAGCAGAGCCGGCTGTACTCATTTCCCTTATTAGTTAGATATTTAAGTTCAGCCTGTATGTTAGTCAGTTGTCGGTCATTGTTTCCCTGTCACCCAGAGCCGGCCCAAGACATAAGCGAAACCTGTTTGCCTGGCAACATTATATTGTGACCGCAACACAAACTCTGATTTGTCAGTTCAAAATAATAGCGCTCGTAATTCATTTAAATAATCATTGTTAATTCAGTGCATACACGGGTAGCGGGTCCATGTTCACGTGTTGCTAAAATTAGTCTATTTTTGGATTAAATAGACTCTAGTGAATATATTTCAAATGTAATTGTGTTTTCACATGTGACACTGAAAATAAATTCAATCAAATTGTGTGGACAACGTATTTGTCACGGTTGTTATTATGAAGTTATTAAAAATATGTTAAATGCATTTTTTCCTATTACATATTTCTATTGATCATTTAAATACAAAATACAATTGCATTTGGTTACAATTCACTAGCTTTATACTGAGTTAACAATAGTTATTGCAATGTACTAAAACGAGCGCTATTATTTTGAACGGACAAATCAGAGTTTGTGTTGTGGGCACAATATAATGTTGCCAGGCAAACAGGTTTCGCTTATGTCTTGGGCCGGCTCTGGGTGACAGGGAAACAATGACCGACAACTGACTAACATACAGACTGAACTTAAATATCTAACTAATAAGAGAAATGAGTACAGCTGGGGATCAATCAACAAAATTGATAGGACAACTAAAATATGTGACTAGGTCATGTGATACAAAGAGCGGGAAAACAGAACTGAATTTCACACAATCAAACCGAAACAAAGCACACAGGGGAGAAACCACAATGAGAGACTAAACACAAGACCTGGAAACACTAGGAATGCATGGACACACAGGGACAACGTGACATAAAGTAAATATATAATTTTTTATGCCATTTGTAAAGTAAAAAATAGATGCTAAAACAGTGCACTAAACATAGCTACAATTTGATTACACAGATATTACTTGTTTAAAATACCAAATAGGTTGAATAAACGTTTGTTTTTCTTCAGTATCATTGTTTTTCCTAAGTCCAGCTGGGTATGGTTTTCTTTTCCAATTTTATTTAGGAAGAGTGAAGTAATTCCTCTGGCTCAAACATGTACTGTCCAGTGGAGGCTGGTGACTTAAGAAAAATTGGTGACTTAAGAAAAATTGGTGAAAAATCAAGGTAATCAAAACAAACAGCCAAGGATTTAGGAATTATTTTCAACTGAAACATTTATTGAAAGCATTTAGGAGTAAAACTTTCTATGGATGGGTTGTGTGTATTGTATACTCAACGGGCCAGACTTGCCAATGTGCAGAAATATCACACCATCCAGCTCTCCAAAAAAACAAAGACTTTTCTAAAATCATTTATGTCTTTTGACACAGCTCAGAGCATCACTTAGAATCTCGCCCATCACTGTGCAATACAAAACCCCATTGAGATAGGAGCCAATGCAACGACGTGGTGTCCCTATGGTGGAATCTTTCAAATCAGCTTTTGTGTATGTGTGTGTGTGTGTGTGTCTGTGTGTCTGTGTGTGTGTGTGTGTGTGTTCTCTTGTGTGTGTGTCTTTGTGTTTTGTCGGTGTAAGTGCAGTCCATTGACAGAAGATGACCTCTGTGTCACAGTGAGGGCTGTAGATCACTGTAACGTGTGGGGCTAACTGGTTCTATTGTACTTTATACAGCCATGAAACAGGGGCACTGAGCCTCGCCACAAAGAAAAGGGGTTAGGAGAAGGGAGAGATGAGAAGGGAGAGACATTTGGAAAGATATTGTAGCTGTAGGGAGAGACATTGAGCCTTTATATCATAACAAGGCCTGTGAAGATTCGTCTCCTGTGTGTTTTAATCTTAAACGGTGATCACATCTGGTTCCATTATTAATCCACTTCTAGACAAACATGACAGAGACAAAGACAGTAAGATACAGAAACAGACTCATGAAGAGAATTTGCAACACACCGAAAAAAGCTGGCAATGCCAGCGACAAAATTGGGCCCCAGTTTCAACCACACAGCAAGACAAACGAAATCCCAGTGCAACTTAGCCATCACAGCAGTCCTCCGGAAAAAACACCTGGATCTCACGAGAACACATACACACCAAAGGATATTCTTGTTATATTCAGAAAAAGTTTAATGTTTTCCCCAAGCGCAGTGGGGCTAAACTTTGTCCAAACCTCTTACACACTATACAACCTACTATCAGAGGGCAGACCACGGTCCCCAAACCACATAATCACACACAGGCACAAAGCACCTAGGAGCACAGCAGGAATGGTCAGTCTCATTACTCAGGGCAATAAATGAAAAAGCTTCTTCCACCTTCCCCAACTCATGAGTTGTTATCTCTACCCTGCTTCAGCAAAGATAGAAACTCACCTACTAAACAGCAGTAAAACAAATGTTACTGTCACTCAAAACCTGTTAAATTTGGCCCACCACTTTATCTAGCTATAGTGAACTTAATTCATGTTGTACAAATGTAGGATTTTATTGTCATAGGTATGTCTAATGACATGCATACATTTTGGTATTGGTGCAAAGTTATGTATACATACGATTTTAGCTAGCTGTGAGACTGAAAACTGAAAATGTACAAGGCTATATGTTTCCATGACTCAAATTTCTTGTTTTGTATGATTCTTTATGTATTGTCATGACAACAGCCTGTACATTTAGAAAACCTGGAAAAAACTACAGTGTCCTCTTAAAAAAAAGCACAAAATGAAACCTGTTTAATGTCCCATCAGAAAAACAGCACCCTATCAAGGGCAATGTCCCATTCATTGCACTGGGGAATTGAGATTTGATCTTTAGTACAGAGGGAAGAGCACCCACTACTGCCCCCTAACACCACATCAGTCTGTTTCCCAATTCAGGGACTGACCAGAACCAACCCTGCCTGCTTTAGAGGTTAAGCAGATGCAAAATCCAGCCTTGAAGAGAAGAATGTGTAAACAAACTCCCCTGCATTGACAGAGGAAGAAATAAATATTAGCAAGGTTATTGAGATGCTAAAATTACTCTTTACAAAGATTTTCTGAGATTTGGTTGCCAAAGGTCACGTAGGAAAGAATAACATGATTGGTTACTGAGAGGAAAAGAGGGATTTTCTGTCCTGTAACTGGGATGTGTGTTGTTGTGGAGTGCTGCACCTGTTGGAGGGTGTTCATGTAAAGGAGGTTTTTGTTAATCTATTCCCTTATCTCCTCACAGGGACTTGTGGCAGTTTTACTGCTGGCAACCCTGAAACCTTACCCAAGTACCTTTTAATGGAGCAAGAGAGCAGCAATCCCCCAATCCAGACTAGCAAGACCACCCCTGGAAACATGGAGATTTTTGCAGCCTGGGACGTACGAAATGGTGTACTTGAATCTGGCAAGGAAAATGGCCCACCTTGCCTGGCGAGGGTTCAGTCGCTGCGCTGCCCATATGTACTGTACTCCGTGTTGCGGTGGTCGGTCAGGTTGAGGAAAGGGTGTTTAGCCCGCTCTAACCAGTGCCTCCATGCCATCAGCACCTTGATAATGGCGAGCGGTTTCCAATTGCTGACATCATAGTTCCGTTCGGCAGGCGACAGCTTCTTTGTGTATAATGCGCAGGGGCGCAGCTTGGTCAGTTAGCCTGTGCTGAAACCTGGTTGCTTCCAGATGCTGTAGGAGCCGTGGTGGTGAAGTAGAGGCTCAGTTGTAGTAGGAAGCCTTGACACCTGGATGCTGTTCCACCGTAATCCCAGGGAAGGGAATTATGGTGAAGAGGAGGGATGTATGTAAACCTGACGCAGCGTTTGTACCCCTTACAATCGAGCGAGGACACCATGGGCAGAAATGGCCCTCAGGAACAAAACATCTGCACATCTGTCCACAAAATCAAGTGAAAACAGAGCTTCCAAATGTACTAACATATTGAAGACACATATTTTCCTCAGATTACATAGACACACAAAGTAATTAAAAAGATATTCCTCCTATATCTATTAAGAAAAATACCAAAATGGGCCAACACAGCAACAAGTTTGGTCTAGTTGCCATAAGTAACAGGCAGCCAGTGAAGCAAAATATACAGAGTTTAACTATTTATCTATTTATTTAGTTTTTGTACATCAATAAAAAAATGTACATCAACTACTGTCACATTGTTACAATGCGTAGGTCTTCAATTAATAAATAATAGATAAAATTATGCAATATTTATTTTTCATTGCTGCTTATGCCGTACATGCAGTATGTATTCCTTACCAGTGCCATTTGTGTATTCAAGCCATAAGACTACACAATAGTTTAACTGACACATACCCCTGTGCAGGTACTGTGTTACCCAGCTGGTCTCCTGTTAATTCTAATATATTTGTGTACTGTAGATGCCAATGAATTTTCACTGCTGCTAATCCAGTACATTTCTCTCCGGTGTCATTTTTATATTTTGTTTTATTATTGTATTAGGATGGTTTGAATTAATAGGGAAGTGAATATAAAACCAATAATTTCACTGTAAAAGATAAACATGTTGTAACTGGCTCAAGTGACAATTAAAAAATTATTCGGTTTGCGATTGCTTTAGTCTAAAGTGTTAAAGTCACTGCCTAAGCTTGGGTTCGGAGCCTGCATACTCAAACATGGGTTTTAGAGTAGGTTTTAGCAATATGTCCTTGTTGATTAAAATCTCTTGGTGAGATGTGCGTTTGAAGACACATCTTAAACATACATTGATGCAAACTGTGAGATGCTGCAATGGAACAAGGCCCTAATCATGAAATGAGCATCACAAAACAGCAGGACCAAGTTGACCGTTAGGTTTGAGCTTCAACTGATGCTAGTTGGCAATGGGCTGGAAAGCCGAGTGGGTGATGCAAATTTGGGCAGGGAGCATCATCAGCAGGGATTTCCAGTCTCATCTGGCTCTAGCAACTCCCTTAGGCAGTATGGGTACCTGCAAAGCTAATAGAGGTTGTCCAGTGAGAGAGCATTCCCTTACGTTGACCCACTTGACTCGGCAATGAGAAGGGGAAGCAACATGGCTTGTCATGAATGCTTAGTATGAGGAAGTCCTGCCGCTATCCTCTTGTCATTGTTGAACTC
Organism: Umbra pygmaea; assembly: GCA_016801145.1. Classification (NCBI taxonomy): domain Eukaryota; kingdom Metazoa; phylum Chordata; class Actinopteri; order Esociformes; family Umbridae; genus Umbra; species Umbra pygmaea. Next base: position 19,562 of record JACXGM010006671.1, on the reverse strand, counting down.
ATTCAGGGCTGTAGATGACATTGATATGACATTTTGGAGGAGTAAGAAAGGGCTTTACACAATTGTGTATATAAAAAATTATTCAATTGAATAAATAGACAATTAGGCCGACAAACTGTGTTAACACTTTTTTATTCCATCGTTACTCAAACAGATCAGTCATATGATAACAAATTCTCATTTTTAATGATGACCTGGGAAAAGGCAAGACAGCACAATATTCAATACAACATCAATAATGAAAACCCTTAAATAAAAGTAAACACAGTGATAACTGTTCCAGGCAACAAAGCAAATGAAAGTGTGATAAATTACATCTACGTAATTAATTGAGGAGCTTTTTAGTGGCAGCCCTGTAAACCATGTCACCACTTTAAACAATATAATCCTTTATACAAGCATATAAATGGATCTGTAAATTAAAGATGCCTTGTGGAGTAAGACACACATTACAGATTAAACATGAGTATATATGGGCATAGAGTTATTGTCTAGTGAGAGGGCACTGTTCAAATTGTGAGAAAATGCATCCTCTAATTTCACACTTCAATCGTTTCGTAACAAAGCATGCTATCGTTCTATCAATTATATATTCTCAATCTGATGTTCTCACCTGATTGAGAATATATCATTGATAGAACTTTGTATGAAGTAAGAAAAATAAGTCTTCATTGTTTTTGCAATTTGAATATGTTCAAAATGTAAATTTTGTGAACTAAAATTATTCAAAATGCAAATGATGTGTACCAAAAGCAATTGAGCTCCCCGGTTTTTGTTTTCTTAGTGAAGGAACATTTGTTTTGTGCACAAATACTCATTATTTCAAGAATTTCTATCTTGCGCATTAGTGAACAGAGCCATAAAACCTACACTTAACACTTTCGCTAGCTCAACCCTTCTCTCCCTGAGTAAGACAGCTGCCTGATGGGAGAGACGGTCAAATTATTACTTCAAGCAATTTAGGAACATAGTCCAAATACATTATACAATTACGTCATTGTTCCCTTTTAAGGTATTCCTATAGACACAGCTTTCATTTCACCAATTTATTAACAATGTTTGATCACAGCTGGATTTTTGTCAGTTAGCCATTATTAGAATAATTGAAATGCCTCTATCATTTCAACATTTGTGAATGTAAAATGTGAGGGTATGAGAGTCAGACAAGGACAAGATGGAACAAGGTAACCACCTGGAGGGAGGAGAGAGCAAGAAGGTAACACTAATTAGCCCAGCTGGGCTCATTAATGGTTTTCTTATGCCCTATCTATTGAAGGTGGAGAGAAGGCGCTCTAATGCCTCGTTTCGACCAAAGCTGGCTCTGGTTCTGAAATGGTGCTGGTTCACAGTTGGTTCAACTTGCAAACCCTCTCAAGACCTGTTTGTTTATCAACATACTAGAGAGCCCAGAGAACGATGTCGTTACGTAGCTTTCCCAGAAACACTAGCGCCAATTTAAAGCATATCAACAACAATGGTGGACTACATCATCTTTCTGCAAATGTTACTCTTGGCTTTGTGAACCTATATTGGGATCAGAAGAATCTCTGTACTATCTTTCTAGTTTTTTACAATGGCAGTCACAACCTTTCCATCGTGTTGTTGGTCACAATAACCCCGCCCCAAGCAAGGCTCGGTAAAAGAACTGTTCTAGACCAGCAAAGAGTTGGTGCCGCTCTGGAAACAGTTTCCTGGCCAAGAGCCGTTTCTTTGGCTGTCGAAACACAAACAGCTGGTTCGAAATAGGCACCGGAACCGAACTGTTCCAGTTCTTTCTTTGGTCGAAAAGGGGTATAAGAGAGCTGGAGATAGATGCTGTAGGAGGATCCGAGAAGTGGTCTACCAAGAGGAATGGGGGGAGATGGCCAGAAAAGGCAGAAGAACAGAAATATACAGTATGCCTACGGGCTATGATTGATTGTTTGTTGTATTCCCTTCCTCTCATTCCTCCCCAGGAGCCAAGTATAAGTAAACCGCCAGGACTTGGTTCATGCATAATTTTTAATCTAAAATAATTTATTAGTAAAAGTGTGCATCAGGTCATGAGCCATCCTTAGTTGTTTCTTAAGAAATGTTACCTACCTGCGAGTCGGATTCCTGAGTTATATCGGAGGAACTTATACGATGGATTAAAATATAGGACAAGAAAGGGAATCTCCTATAAGAATACATGCCTTGAACTGAAACACTTGGTTTCATTATTTACCGTCCTGCTCTTAAGTGGAACTCGAAACGTTCACATCTGGTGGAGGACGCGGGCACAGAGGTAAGGCCCTAGAACAAGTGCACTTTATCAATGATTATGACCTTACAGGTAGTAGGAGTATCGGTGCCAACCTGACTAGACACCTGGCTGCCTGCGTGGTGGCTCAAAAAGAGAACCTGGACCTGGTACAGGAAGAATTGGCCAGGAGGCCCTCAGCACCGACAAGAGGGGTCATTAACGTCAACACCCTAGTTCCCAGGCTGTATAAGGAGGACAGAATAGAGGCCTACTTAAGGGCATTTGAGCACATGGCTAGAAGAGAGGGCTGGCCTCCAGGGGACTGGGCTGGATTGCTTGGTCCTTTTATTAATGAGGGACACCCAAGCCGTATTCTTTGACTTAGAGGATGGGACAGCAATGGCTTAAAGTGGAGATCTTAATGAGGTACCGTCTTACTCCAAGGGATCGTGCACAGCAATTTCATATGTGGAAATTTAAGGAAAACGAGTCGCCGAGGGGCCAGCTACACCAGCTGATGAGGTTGGTGAAGGGCTAATTGTACCCCAGTTGGGGTGTGGCAGCAGTACTCGAGTACCCCTGCCCGACATGAAGAGTTACAGTGTTTCAGGTGCTGGAGTTTTGGACATTTTGGCATCCAGTGCCCCGTTTAGGATGAATAATGCCCACAGACCCGTCCATGGCGGCAAGGTGGACGAGAGCTGCAGGACCCACCCAGCCATGTTGGCACACGGAAATGAACCCAGCAAGGCGAGTACCTGTAAGATTACAATGGGTAGACTCAGAAGCATTTTTGGACTCAGGGATCATGGTGTCCCTTATAAGAGATGGCCTGGTACCAGGGATGCCACGACTAGGGGATGCCACTGTGTCCTGCATTCATGCAGATATGTGCAGGTATACTATCACCCAGCTTAGTCTAATGAGACCAGGAGGAAAGGTGTCCCTCACCCTAGAGGTGGTGCCCGACTTTAAGGTGCTGTTGCTACTAGAGAGGGATTGTCCACCTCTGGAAATGGCAAAATGGAGGAAGGCAGACGCACCTCAGAGGACATGCAGAGGTGGGGCCACCCAGGCACCGACACTGGCAGATCCACTGTGTAAAAGACACAGGAACAAAAGAGAACATGGGGAGACCATGGAGGTTATTGCAGTCATCATCATCCAGAGAGTGCAAAGAGGGACCTCAGGAGGAATTACAGAGATTGTTTATGGAAACAACAGGGGATAGCCCATGGCCAGGGTTTGAGAATACTCTGCCACCCTCGGACAGCTCCCCACCCCTCAGCCAGGAGGCAGAGGTGCAAGACGGGGAGTTGCGCCAGGTTTTCCATGAGACATCGAGAGGAAGCACTTGGAGAGGCTTTGGAACAGGCACCAATGACATGGACACGGAGCAAACACCTCCCCACTATAACGTAAGAGATGTCACCCTGAGGAATTGACGGGAAAATTTGCTTTGGCACATCATAGGGATCCAGACATACGCCATGCCATATGGAAGGTTCAGACCTTTGACGGAAGGGTGCTAGACAACTCCAAAGGTGAGCTAAAATTTCCTTTCTACACAATAAAGAAATTTCTGCTATATTGGGTCACTAATAGAAAAGGGGGGTGAAAGAATTGTTGGTGGTGCCAAAGTGTGCACTTGGCCCACACCCACATCCTAGGAGGACATTTGGCAAGGGAGAAGTGAAGGTTTATTGGCCGCTTATCACCTGTGATGTGGCCAAATACTGTAAGTCTTGTGATATTTACCAGCATCTCACTCCTAAGCAGTCATATTATAACCCGTTGATCCCTCTCCCCATTATAGAAGTGCCATTTGACCAGATTGCTATATACCTGGTGGGTCCCCTGCCGAGATCTGCTTGGGGACATGAGTACATATTGGTGGTGTTGGATTATGCCACCAAATTTCCAGAGGCTATTCCCTTATAAACCATGGTTACAAATGGAATAATGAAAGAGATATACCGGTTATTCTCCCGAGTGGGCTTACCATCAACCATTCTAACAGATCAAGGGACCTTATTCATGTCATGCCTCATAAAGGATCTATGTGGGCTGTATAAAGTAAAGCAGATATGGATGAGTGTATACCATCCTTTAACAGACGGGTTGTGTGAACGTCTGAACAAAACAATAAAGAGCATGTTACACATAGTGGTAGACAGAAATGGACAAAATTGGGATGATGTCACCACACCTCAGGTTTGCTTTAAGAGAGGCATCCACAGTCTTCTCTCCATTTGAATTATTATATGGGAGACCCTGTAGGGGTATCTTGGACCTGGCCAAAAAGGCCTGAGAACAGCAGCCCTGTACATACAGGTCTCTCATTGATCATGTGACTATCATGAGGGATCACATGGCTGCCATCTGGCCACTAGTCCGTGAGCATATGGCAAAGGCACAGGACGAACTGGTCAAGGCTTATGACAGAACATCTCAGCCTAGAGAGTTTAGACTGTGAGACAAGTCCTGCTTGCCGTACCTACACCAGAACACAAGCTGTTGGCACAGTGGCAGGGACCATATGAAGTCCTGGAGAAGGTTTCACTGGTCAACTATAAGTTCTGTCAAACAGGAAGACAAAAAGCTGAGCAGGTCTATCAAATCAACCCTTATTAAGGCCTACATGGAACGGGAAGTCAATGCATTGTACAGCGCGAGGGTAGAAGGATATGGACAAGAAAACAACCTGGGAGTACCAACAAGGAGGAAACTCTCCCTGTCACAGCAGGAGGACCTGAGATGGTTGGTCAGCGACTAGAGAGACCACTCTCTTATGCCACCATATCCACACCGAGCCAAGAAAGAAAGTGCACATACGGACTTACTGGAAATCGGAGGTGCGCCAAGAGAAGGAAAAGGAGAGAGGTCAGGACGATGCTTGAAATGGGGGTGGTTGAGCCATTCACCAGTGAGTAGTCCAGTCCCATTGTTATAGTTCCTAAGCCTGATGGATGTATCAGGTAATGCAATGACTTCCGGGGGCTCAACTCCATTTCAAAGTTTGACGCATACAGCACTTGGGAAAAGCATGGTACATAACCAATTTAGACATGATGGAAGGATACTGGCAGGTGCCACTAGCAAATGATGATAGACACAAGACAGCCTTTGCTACTCCCGATGGCCTATTCCAGAATGTGCGCTTGCCTTTTGGACTCCATGGCACAGCCGCTACTTTTCAGAGGCTCATGGACATGCTTCTCAGTCCTCACCAGTCATACGCTGCAGCCTAAATAGATGACATGATAATACTAGTCTGCTCTCACAGAATTCTGTGAAATGAACATGGACCAAAATCTGTGGCAGTTACACAGAAGCGCAGAAAAGTCTGCAATGGGCACACGGAAGTGATGGCGTGTTGATGTCGCTGAATTCAGTGAGACCTTGCTATTAAATCGATGTAAGCCTTACCCAAACCCCTACCCTAACCTTAACCACTCAGAAACCTTGCTGATAACTCCATGTAACATGTATTATGTTGTAATGACTTGTTTGTAAACATGTTGACAATGAGGAAAAAAATGATGAAAAAGCACATTTGCAACACGTCTGCATTGCGCTGGAATAGAAGTCAAAATACATGCATAGTCCACCTGGATTTGAACTCACAATCTCTGAGATGTGTGTCGCATGTTTATCCGCCCGTACACCGTCCCTGTCCTACCAACCTACAAAATCTATGCTTTTTACACTCTGCTACGTCATCATGCGATTCCGTGAAGCTGCCACAAATTTAAAAGTTAAGGGTCCGTGTTCATTTCGCAAAATTCTGTGAGATCACGTTGGATAATACACAGCGAAGACTGGGAGGAGCACCTACAAAGAGTGTGTGCTGTTTTGGCCACTTTGGAAGACACTGGATTAACAGCAATCTCAAAGAATGCCATCTGGGTCTGGATAAGGCACAGGACCTCGACTATACCATTAGTTAGTGGTCTCATGAAGCCCCAAGAGGAGAAGACGCATGCCATAAAGCAATGGCCCCTCCCTAGAGATAAAACAGGTGTACGTTATTTTCTTGGCCTGTCTGGTTACTACAGATGATTCATTCCAAGATATGCCACCATTACGGGACCGCTGACAGACCTCATTCAGAAGAACCAACCCGTGAGAGTGCGCTGGGAGAGTAACGCTATAAATGCATTCCACAGTCTAAAGGAAATACTGTTTTCAGAACCGGTCCTGAGGGCTCCGGACTTTAGCCGGCCATTCACGATCCAAACTGATGTGTCCGACAGAGGTCTCTGGGCAGTGCAGTGCTATCCCAAGGGGAGGGAGAAGAAGAGCAGCCCATCCTTTATATCAGCAGAAAGCTCTTCGACCGTGAGCAAAGATATGTAACCATCGAGCAAGAGGCACTTGCAATCAAATGGGCCTCGGAGTATGTGAAATACTACCTACTGGGCCGAAGCTTCGTATTAATGATAGACCATGCCCCCCTTATATGGCTGGCCAACAAGAGGGATAGTAACGGAAGGATATCCTGTTGGTTCCTCTTGCTGCAACAATTTAACTTCCAGGTGGTCCACAGGGCAGGCAGGGTGCATGGGAATGCAGACGGGATGTCTCGGATCAACGCCGAAGTCTCACCTGGTGCACGCCCCACTGGATCGTTCTTAAGGAGGGAGGTGTGTGAGGGTCTATTTAAGGTGGAGAGGAAGACGGCGAGGCTCTCTAAAGGGCTGGAGAGAGATCCTGTAGGAGGAACCGAGAAGTGGTCTACCAAGAGGAATGGGGGAGATGGCCAGAAAGGCGAAAGAACGGGAATATGTGCCTAGGGGCTATGGTTGATTTGTTTGTTGTGTTCTCTTCCTCACATTTCTCCCCAGGAGCCAAGTATAAGTGTCTTTGTATTACCTCTCACACAAGTACAAGTCGTTTTTTGTTTTAAATAATTGTTTAGTAAAAGTGTGCATCAGGTCATGAGCCATCCTTAGTTATTTATCTGTTTCCTAACGAATTACGTTACCGACCTGCAAGTCGGAATCCTCAGTTATATCGGAAACCTATTCGCATTAAAAGAAGGGAAAAGTAAGGAAATCCATTATATGTATACACACCTTGAACTTAAACACTTTTGAGTCTTGGTTTCATTATTTACCGTCCTGCGCAAAACTTGCAACGTTCACAAAAGGTTACTGTAATTTCCATACTTTTTACAGTATTTTTGTCTTCAGATTTCTTTGGCAATTTAAATGCCTGTTTCCCAAGCCAATGAAGCTTATTGACTTGAATTAGAGCTCTGAGAGGAACTGAAAGGTGGGTTGGGATAAATTACGGAAAGTGTTGAAAGAAGAAAACGAGAGGTCTAAGGAAAAGGAGAGAGAGAAAAAGGGGAGACAGGGATAGAGAGGTCTGAAAGGAATTCCTGATCATGAATTGATCATTGTCATTGATTGGGGCGTGTTATTGATCATGATCTCTGATTTGTGAATGAAGCTGTTGTCTAATTACCCACCCAGACTCTCCAGCAAGGCATTATCTTACATGAATCCCAAACGGCACCCTACATAATGCATCATGTTTGACCACGGGCTACAGGGCTTAATTCAAAACCTGTGCACTACATAGGGGATAGGGCCCTATTTGTTGCACGGCCATTATCTTAAGACATGCTCATCAAATTCCTGGACACGCTCATTGATTTCTAGATCCAGGGCCATTCTCAGAAAAGCAATATGAAATTCAGCTCTTCTCATCTCTGGGTTTTGTAGGGTAATGGTGTGTATGTGTGTGTGTGTGTGTGTGTGTGTGCGCACGTGTTTGGTACTTCCGTGCGAGAAGGGATGGACATTGGCAGGGTGGCTAGCTCTGACTGAAAGAGACAGATCAGTCAAAGCCGGCCGGGCGCTGATACTTAAGCTGCATTTTCCCTAAAGAGGCTGACAACCCTTTGATGTTAATGTGAACAAATAAAAGGAAACCAAAATGAATGCCGATTATCTGTGGAGGTTCTCCCTGGAGTGGTGTCCACACATTCAGAGAGAAGAGACAATCCTATTCTATTCAGTGGACTGTCAGTCGGTCTGTGGTGCACTTCCAAAAAACTGCTCTGCATAATGGCCATTCTCTGAAAAGGACATTGGGTATTTATTTGCATTCAATATCATCTGAAAGTTAAACTAATAAGTCAGCTACCAAAGTTCATAGCATTTGAAATGGAAACGTTACCAACCATGCAATCATTATATTGAACACGTTGGCATTTGCCAATCTGTTTGCCCATTTATAAACAACAAGAAAAGCTTACCCAAGCAGAACATTCATTTAAATGAGAATATTTTACAGTAACATCATTTCTAACTCAAACAGATTAAAATAACCTGTTCACATCAAGGCAAACATACCCATTAATATGCAAGTGGATGCAGACACATCAACAATTTGCTTGCCACCAAAGAAGAAAAACAGAGCTACAGAAAAGCTACACAAGCTATGCTAGAAAGCAGTTGATTAGTTCACTCTGAACTTGTATGTACAAGTTGCCACATACTTTGTACTGGGAAACATCTGGGCCAGTCATACGCTTGGAATACCTGGCAAGAGGAGCAAAATGGAGAGAGAGAGAGAAAGAGGGGCAGAGAAAGAGAGAGCAAGCCAGACAATTATGTAATTTTGACTTCATAGAACGTTTATTTTATTCCTTCATTCAGAACGCAGTGGCATCAAAGCGTGGTCACATAAATTAAAATCAGAGTCTCATATGAGTTTGACGTAAGCAGAACGTTTCCTGAAATAGATATACATACACTTCCCAAACTGTTTTTCTGGTTAGACACCAAAAGCAGATAGATCACATTCTAGGGAAGTTTGTTTTTCCATATGACAGAGCTTTAGATATATGGATATATTCATTTGGCTAATAACATTTTGTTCATACTTCAATATATTATTTCAAAAGCTACTGTAAGTGTCCATCAAATTGTGATTTTCATCCGCAAGAAGAACATACACACTGCCAGTGGTGGTTCCACCAAACACCCTGCAGATAATGCTGCATTCCATATTTTAAGTTAACCTGGTAGACTGATGTATGTTGAAAATGTACTCAAATAGTTGCACTCTGAATCCTTGTGGTAGGTAGGTCACACGTAAGCATGGAAACCAAGTTAAAAACGAATAATATTTCCTCAGGAACACAATAATGTTGCATCTGTACTCTACTATTAGCGTAAGCATCTATCAGTTCTGATATCCAGGTTGTTAGCCTAGTGCTAGCTCCCACCCAGTCTTTGAGTTGGTAAGGAGGTTTTTAGCAAAGCTAGCATAACAATAATACACTGGTAATGAGTTTGTAGAGCCACATCTGCTGAGAGGAAGCCATTTTTAATGAACATCTAAGGTACTAATGAAGCATAAAATGACACCAGGAAACACAAGATGAAATGGTCAACGGGAGATAGACAACGGGAGATAGACTGCTGTGTGCTGTATGTTTGTGTGTGTGTGAGACAATCTGTCAATCAACCTTTGTATTACCTCTCACACTTCATAATATTCTTTGACTCTCTTTACTAATCTGTAATTGTAACTGATGTTGCTGTCTGTTTCAGTGGTTCACTGTACAACAGAGCTTGAGGATTTGCTTTATTCATGAAGCTCAATAAGAAGTCCTTTAAGTTTTATTCATTTTAAAACACTTCTGAAAGATCTTCCACTTTAGCAAATACTTCCTGAATTCATTTTTCCATTGTGATAAACTGGGCAGTTTAATTTAGTGTTACATAAAATACACACTGTGAGCTATCAGAAATGTCTCAGAGAATATCTTTTAAATCCTTTGAGCATTTTCCCTAGACTACTGTACCTTGTGTGCCATATTGGAGGGGTTTGCCTATTCTAGTCCATTGTACCAAACAAGGTCAATCAAACACAGATCAAGTTATTGAAATAACTTTTAGTAGAATTTGAACCAATGACTGTTGGATATTAGTGTGATGGACGAGAACACAGAACCAAGTTCTGCAGTGAGTTTATGAACAAGTATCAATGTGTGTGATGCTTCTATCACCCAAAAATGCTTTCTTCTTATGGGTGTAAATACTGTGGCATGTGATATAAACAAATCACACATGCAGACACATTATGTTCACACAAAACACAGGAATTCACACACACACAAACACACATTCATACACATACACACACAGTGTGAAACTAGCAGAGAGAGCGATGTATGGTGTCCATCTCTACACTGTCTTACCCCATGTGGTTGCCCAGTGATATAATTAGAATAGAAATTACAGAAAGTTACAGCAAGCTAAATCCCCAGTGAATCGCGTGGCTAAAAATGTCCCGGCAACGCCAGTGGATGTATCACCATAGCAACAGCCTTCTCTTGCTCTCTATTTCGAGCGAAGGAATGAGAGAGAAAGTGGAGAGAGTGAGCGAGAGAGAGAGTGTGTGTGAGAGAGAGAGCATACAGAAAAAAAAATGCAAACATTGCTGTTTCTAGGAGAAATTGATACATTATTCAAGTAGGCGAAACATGGCTGAGAGTTGTTGTTGGTGTGTGGGTGTGTTTGGCCTGACTCTGTAGGGTTAGCATGGTGCTTTTACAAATATTTTGAGGTCTAGGTTTTAGCACTATACATTACACATCTGAGGTCAGTGTTTAAATAGCATTAGTTTAATTATCATTAATACAACACTCACCGATTTACTGAAATATAAATATATAATAGGAAAACATATGAATGTAAACAATATGAGTGATAACTGCAGTCAAGGGCACACCGTCATTGCTTTCGGATCGCCATGGTTACGTTACAGTTAGATACCCAGAGTCAAATGGAAGATGAATGTCAAATGTCAATTGATCCACCAACGACCTAAAAGTAACACACCTGCTCATATCATACATGTCCCCCAACCTCATACCTCTCACTGACTCCCCCCCATACACACACACACACACACACACACACACACACACACACACACACACACACACACACACACACACACGCTGAAGTTCTAACACTGCCTACTTCCTCACAGCATCTCTCAGTCCCTACACAGCATCCTGTATACCCAACTCAACAATCTAGTGTACCTCAGTCAGCATGTCGGATAACTTGGCTGCGAAGCTGCTAGCCGTTGTGAAGGATGACATCATGTTGCTGCTTGTAGGTCTTGACACTGTTTAAAGATTGTTTTTCATGGGTTGCTGTAGATTCACTTGACATACTGACAGTTGTTCTCTGACAAATATAGATATTCTGAGGCAAGAAAAAGGCTGGCACTCCATGCCAATGCCAAATCGATTTAGTTTTGATAATGCAGACACATAACTTCAAACCCTGTGGCAGAACACATTCATTAGCCTATGCTTGTCCCTGCCTGCCTGGCAAGGCAAAGACATGTCTGGGCATGCATTCTTATTCTCTTGTTTGTTTGGTCTTTATTTTTGTCAAAGAATTCAGAGAGTTTTCAGAGTTAGCACAAGCTAGGCTGACCTCCCTGTTTCACCACCTGTCTCTCTGATCTTCATCGCTTCCTAACCTTCTTACCTAACCTTCCTGTCTGACCTCCACGCCAGAACTACCTAAACTTCCTGCCCAACCTTCCTGTCTGACCCTACTGCTGTCACCAGAGTCATGTACATTGTTTACTGTCCCATTTCCTGATGACTCACACTCAGTTCCCCACTTTCTGCCAGCAGGCAGCAGAACATCCAGGTCATGTTCCAAGACATGTTATGACAACAGAACAGCCAAGTCATGTTTTAGGACATTAGGACATGTTATGACAACAGAACAGCCAGGTCATGTTTTAGGACACGTTGTGACAACAGAACAGCCAGGTCATGTTTCCGAACATGTTATGACAACAGAACACCCAGGTCATGTTTCAGGACATGTTATGACAACAGAACAGCCAGGTCATATTTCAGGACAGGTTATGACAACAGAACAGCCAGGTCATGTTTCAGGGCATGTTATGACAACAGAACAGCCAGGTAATGTTTTCATTAAGTGTTTCCTTGGCTGTGTGTTGGGGATCATTGTCTTGCTGATATGTCCACACTCGTTTCATCTTCATCATCCTGGTAGATGGCAGCAGATTTCTGTCAAGAATGTCTTGGTACATTTGCCCATTCATCCTTCCTTCAATTATGTGAAGTTTGCCAGTACCATTTGCTGAAAAGCAGACCCACACCATGATGTTCACTGTTGGTATGGTGTTTTTAGGGCATTGTGCAGTGCCATTACTCCGCCAAACATGGTTTGTATTATGGCATCCAAACAGTTAAATTTTGCTCTTATCTGACCAATGGATATTCTCCCAGTATTTCACTGGCTTTTCCAAATGTTGTGCAGCAAACTTTAAACGAGCTTCAACATGCTTTATTTCAGCAATGGAGTCTTACGTGGTGAGCGTGCATACAGGCCATGGTAGTGGAGTGCATTACATACTGTTTTCTTTGAGACAACAGTCTCCTGCTAATTGCAGGTCTTTTTGAAGCTCTCCGCAACTGGTCCTTGGCTCTTGGACAATTTTTCTGATTATTCTTTTCACTCCTCTGTCAGAAAGCTTGCGAGGAGCACTTGTTCGAGGCAAATTTATGGTGTAATGATTGTCTTTCCACTTCCGTATTATGGCCCCAACAGTGCTCACTGCAACATTCAGAAGCTTAGAAATGCACCTATAACCAATGCCATCATTATGTTTTCCAACAATTAGGTTGCGAAGGTCTTAAGAAAGCCCTTTGCTTTTAGCCATCATGAGATGTGTCTTGTGTGACACCTTGGCAATGAGACCTTCTTTTAGGCCATCAGTTGGGACTGAACCAGCTGATACTAATTTGCACTGACAGGGGGCTGGATTGCATTTTAATTACTGATGGTTTTCAGCTGTTGTCTTGGCTTTCCATGCCTTTTTGCACCTCCTTTGCTTCATGTGTTCAATATTTTGTTCCTGTGTCATTTCACATTATTACATATAACTCAATTTCTGAACTTATTTGTTTTTGTTTCTTTGTATGTATGGATTGCTTGGGTTGTTACCAACATATGGTGAAAATTTCATGTCAATAGCACCTTTGGAAATATATTTACTGAGACAAATGGTGACGTGTTCAATACTTATTTCACCCGCTGTATATATACACACAGTTGCAATAAAAATTATTCAACCCCCATTGCAAATCTGTTTTATTGTCAAAGGCAAAATTTGCAATGAACAAATCAAACAAAAATAATTGAAATAGCGCAACACAACGAATGCTTCCAGTGGTCAAGTGGTCTCCAAATCCAAATAATAATCGGGACAATAAACCCGATTTGAAATGGGGGTTGAATAATTTTGATTGCAACTGTAACTATCCCTCTGGTGTAGCTAAAATTACAACACAATGCAACAACTGTACTAGCACTGGTACCCCGTTAGTTTGCTAGTTGGTTACAACACACACTGTTGTAATGTGCTCTCACAATATGTATTATGTTTTGTTTTCTTTTATTGTTGCTTGACATATGTGTATGAAATGAATGAAATGGCACGTGATGAATAATGTGGGTGTATACATTTGTGATTGGTTGTTTTTGTAATAAAATCCCCTTGAGTGAGCACAGCTTCAGCTGTGTGTGTTTGCTGAAACCAGAAACGTTGTTGCGTTTACTCTGTGAACACACACAGATACACACCAACACAGTCTGGATATAGAAAGATTGGGATAAACCCAAAGTGGAAGAGCAGACTTCCTACAGACCTTTGTCAATAGCAGAATCTGTGTGCCTCTATAGCCCCTCTGCCTCCCTCAAAGACTGTAATCTAACAGCCAAGCAGGCAACAAGGCGGCTGAATAAATAGCATTAAAGTCTGGATTTGGGTTAGTCAGTCTTTGTGTCTTTGTGTTGGAGTATGACCCCATGGGGTCTGGGATTCCAGTCAACCTCAACAGATTATGGTTTGGAATATGCACATGCGCACCCATGCACACAAACTCACTCAGAGAAGCAAGCAGATACACACATAAATACACACATTCCCTTTAGAGTAAATGAAAAAGATATAACCGTGCACTACCAATAAACCGGAAACCTCATCTGTAAGGATTTCACCACTCTCTAATCTGTGTGTGTGTGTGTGTGTGTGTGTGTGTGTGTGTGTGTGTGTGTGTGTGTGTGTGTG
>JACXGM010006670.1:0-32305 GCA_016801145.1 Umbra pygmaea | reverse complement strand
ATTACTTATCAGCATGTACAGGTGCTAAGACTATAGATTCCAGTTGAGTATAAAGTATAAATGTTGTCATGTAAGATGTATTTACATGCATTTATTTTCTGTATTTCAGTTTTACACTTTTATACATAAACAACCAGATGAAGCTGCAACTCGTCTCTGGAGTCCTTGTGTGAAAGAGTTTAGCTGGCTGTATAACTAAGCTTAACATGTGCGCTTAGCAAAAACAGTACAACAAGTCTTTTTTTCAATATTTCACTCCCAACAACACTGATTACCATACCAACAGGCAGTGATACGGGCGCAGTAACGTATTGATTCCCATACCAACAGGCAGTGATACGGGCGCAGTAACGTATTGATTCCCATACCAACAGGCAGTGATACGGGCGCAGTAACGTATTGATTCCCATACCAACAGGCAGTGATACGGGCGCAGTAACGTATTGATTCCCATACCAACAGGCAGTGATACGGGCGCAGTAACGTATTACAGTAATACAAGTGCTTGAAATTGTCATTTAAATAACCAAAGCGGATCAAAAACGATGAAAACTATTCATGTTTACAAGTCACAGGGCGAAGTCATCTTGTATTCGGAAAGATAAACGAACGGAAGAACTATATTCATATTTGATTGTCTTGTTCTATACTGAGATACTGTTAAAGTGACTTTATGTGAACAGCTAATATGATCTGTGTCTTTGTATGTTCCAAATGTTAATGGGTGACTATACTCAGTAGGGGGGCAGACTTCTGTCTTCTGTCTCCCAGGAAACTGCAGTATACAGTATGTATACTTAGGCTGACAGAGTAGAACATAATGTTCCTGCCATAAAATGTTTACAAGGCTGGCCTCCTTTGTCTCAGGGCTTTTCCCTATCGTTAGAGATATGGTAGGCATGGGCGAAATGATAAGAACGTTACATAGAATTTTAATGAATAAGTTCAGCTATGTCATTTAATTAATCTGTGTCAGTGTTGATTCTCCCACACTATATGTCATAGCCAGCACCTACTTGTACAGCTAGTTATCCATGTCAGATTTGCCATGCTCATGCTAGCTGACCATGTCAAAGCATGCACCATGCTACTGCTAGCTAACCATAGCCTGCACCATGCTACTGCTAACTAACCATGTCATAGACTGCACCTTGCTCATGCTAGCTAACCATGTCGAAGCCTGCACCATGCTACTGCTAACTAACCATGTCATAAGCCGCTTTCCGACCGCAGGGATTTTTGCAGTTCCTAAAACATAACGTTCCTATAACCATTTCTTTCTCGTGTTCCGATAGAAGAAATTGCGGGATTATTTAGTTCCTCGCACTGCCGTTCCTATAACCTTTTTAGCTCCTACTCCAGAGCAGGGTCTTTCCATCCTCCCTTTTCCTAGGTCCACGTTGATTGGTCCAACTTATAAATTACACCGGTCGCTTCGTTTGTCTGTTGCGTATAATACTACATATTATGCTGGAGCGTTAGTCTCCAGCCTAGTTTTTAAACGCCGCGGTTCGAACTCCGTTATTAGGACATTATCAACACAACATTATTTTTATAAAATTTTATTGGATTTCGTTTTCAGCATAGTAATCTCAACAAACAAACAGCAAGCCGCGGAAGGAACCCAGCAATACTTGGGCTGAAAACAACCAGATCATCCGCATTACAGTAGATGATTTACACACTTATCTCCAATCTTACACCCAGTGTTACAACATTTCACAGTTTAATGTTTGTATGTGGCGCTACACTAAAGTCTAGTGACAACGCTATAAAAGCCTATTGCAGTGCTTCCCTTATCCCTCCTACGAGTTCCTATGGCCACTTGACCAGTGCGAATGCAAATGGCAAAACCTGTTTTTGGGGAGAGTAGTTAGTAGAACTGTTTAGAAGTGGACTGTTCCTATAACTACGTTCCTGTAACTACTTGGTCGGAAAGCGGCTATAGACTACCCCACGCTCATGCTAGCTTACCATGGCATAGCCTGCACCATATGCTACTGCTAACTAACCATGTCATAGACTGCACCATGCTCATGCTAGCTAACCATGTCATAGCCTTCACCATATGCTGCTGCTAACTAACCATGTCATAGACTGCACCATGCTCATGCTAGCTAACCATGTCATAGCCTGGGCCATGCTACTGCTACCTAACCCTGTCATAGACTGCACCATTCTCATGCTAGTTAACCATGTCATAGACTGCACCATGCTACTGCTAACTAACCATGTCATAGCCTGCACCATGCTACTGCTAACTAACCAAGTCATAGCCTGCACCATGATACTGCTAACTAACCATATGTCATTGACTGCACCATGCTCATGCTAGCTAACCATGTCATAGCCTGCACCATACGCTACTGCTAGCTAACCATGTCATAGCCTGCACCATATGCTACTCCTAACTAACCATGTCATAGACTACACCATGCTCATGCTAGCTAACCATGTCATTGCCTGCACCATGCTACTGCTAGCTAACCATGTCATAGCCGGCACCCTGCTACTGCAAGCTAACATGTCAGAGCCGGCACCATTCTACTGCTGGCTAACAATGTCATAGCCTACACAATGCTGATGCTAGCTAACTGGGTCATAGCCAGCACTACTGTATGCTCATGCTAGCTATCCCTGTCATAGCCTGCAACATGCTATTGCTAGGTAACTGGGGCATGCCTTTCACCATGCTAATGCTAACGAGAGCTAATATAATTCCATAATGGGGAGGCTTTTTAAGCAAGTGGACATTATGTGTTATGACAGGCCCCTCGATTCAAGGCAATAACATTTTACAGAGGATATACACATTTTACCATGCAGTGGAGGAAAATGATGTTGTTTGAAAAATACTTCCCAGAAATGTTTCCACATTAAGATGAATATTATGCTGACATGGCTAGTTGAGCTTAATTGGGCCTAGCGGACGGGGATTCTGACCTCCTGGCTTTACCTGTCAAAAACAAATAGATGTTTGAACACACTGGAATATTTCCAAGGTTCCATATGTACTGTAGTTCATGGTGATATTAGCAGATGCAGACATGGTGCTTGGTCAAAAAAAACACACGATTCTGTATGTTTACGTTTCACCCGTCAGCTCAAAAGGTCAGATTAAGTATCTCTTGTATTTCTGCACACAGTGGGTCATCATATTCTGAAACTTAACTTGTACACATTCACACTGTGTATCCTTCACCCTAACCTGACCGTGTTATGGCCCCTTACCAGGCACTGCTAGAACTGGACTACATACAGAATAGGGGTTTTGTAAAATTGGCTTCCATAGCAATGTCCCTAATTGTCTTGGCATAACATTGACTATTTTACCAGCAGATCATAAAGACCTTCAGAAGTAGCCGAGACAGGACTGGACAGGAAAAGATAATATAAAAGATACTAGCTGAAGATGCTCTTCATGATTGGGACAATTTAGCTTTACAATTCAACTTCATGTTCAAACACTTCCAGAGGAGAAGATGTAGGGATGACAGGTATGTCATCATCTTAAATAACCAACTGTAACTCTAAGCTGTCCCAGTAGCAATTGGAACATCATGTCCTGTCGCATGATAATCCTTCTATGTAAAATTATGAAATACAGCAGATGAATCATATTGCCCAACATGTGTCAAGAAAGTGGGAAGTCCAATGACAGTTGTGAGCAGAGAAAGGATCAACTCTAACCGACGTCAGCTGGAGCTATTAGCGCAGGACTCTCCGTGCAAGAAGCGAAGCGAGACCGTTTCTGATTTCCAATGAATAACTTTTTTCTCAGCCGGTGCTCTCCGGGAGCCTCTGAGATGGCCAGTAATATTGAAGGAACAGACGGGTGACATTTGATTTGAGCTTTGTTCCCTTCCCCACCGCACATGTCTGCTAATCGCCAATTTATCTCACTAAATCCTAACTCACACACTGCTGGAATTAGCCTAGTTTCTGTAGAAATCCTGAGACCTTTTTCTAACATGATCCCCAATGAACTGACTTAATACCCAACCTTTGAGTTGTACACGTGTAAAGCAAAAATGTGCACACACACACACGCACGCACGCACACACGCACACACACACACACACACACACACACACACACACACACACACACACATTATTTTACCAACAGGTCATAAAGGTCTTCAATCGGAGCCCAGAAAGGAATGGACAGGAAAGAGAAAAAATAACTTTTCAATAAGGTGCAAATGGCTGTAGCATTACCCATAAATATATGGGTATTTTCTTTAAAATATAGGAAAATTCAGCTTTGCAATTTAAAGTCAAACACACACACAATCCACACACGCACGCACCTTTGCACCCACACACACACACACACACTAACTATAGAATGGAAGCTCTTAACGGATTAACCAATCGGGAGTCTATGGTGAGCCTGAGTAAATGACAGCCTGTGTGTCAATAAAGCATAAAGTCTGTTCACCCGTCACCCCATCTTCCTCATGACAGACAAGGCACGACTCCCCGAAGACACAGCTATGACAGCTTTTACTCTTTTGACTTCAGTTACATAGATTGTAGACAAACTGCCTGTTTGCAATCTCAATGTAGTTGGAAGGCACAAACCTTTCCAAATAAACATGAGGCGTTATCAAAATAACCAACCTGGCATTCCGTTCATGCTTTTAATCGTCAAGTTGGAGACTATGATCATGTGATATGTCTTCAGTTTGGGTGCCTTTTAACCACCTGTAAAGATACAGTAGTTGTGGTGTACATATTGCCTGCTTTTAAAATTAATCAAAGATGGATGTGAAGATGATCTCGGCATCCAGAGCCCCACTTAGGGAAGCAGAAACACAATATGTCTATGCATGTCACTATTCTTCCTTTTCTACCCAACCTGCTTACAGTAGCGATAGATCGGAAATAGTAATTGCCTAAGTTGTGTGTGCTTCTAGTCGGTACCACTTTAAAAGGTACATGAAGTGACGCATACACTAAGTCTCACCCACAGAAGGAGAAAAAAGCTGGGACAAAAAGGGATATATCATACAAAAGAAATAGGCTTTAAAAAGGAGCCTGCCTTTGTACTGACTCGTGGAACAAGATGTTTCTCCAAAGGAAATGCAAATTGCTATCAACAGGAATGAAATATAACAGTTTCAAACACACTTGACAATGAAAAGTCACACAAGACATATACTAATGAGATGGAACAAAAAAAGTCTGACATTTTAATCTTTTAAAACCCCGGCAGGCGGTACATTGTTAGACAAACTGAGTGTCGGTGTGTTGACTTTTTTTCCCCACCCTGCTCTCTTTCCTTTTTCACTGGTTTATTTATTTATTTCAGACTCCTGTGGTGCGTTTTAACAAGGCTGTCGGCCTTTGAAGAGTTGGCCCATCACATGGGATCAGCTGAACTTCGTGAGCCAATGCTCCCCATAGAATTACGGTGACTTTACAAAAGTATGCACGCAAGCACACACACACCAGGAGTTATTTCAATATGGCTTAAATGAAATGGTGTGTGTGAAAAGTGGGCTTTGTGTGAGTGTGTGTGTGTGTGTGGGGGGGGGCATTCAAATTCTATGAAATTTAAAAAATGGGGAAATAATGTAAATATTCCTTATAGTGTATATTCCTGTATTTAAGAGAAGTTACCGTAAGATGTTACAGCATTGACAGCCTAAACACAATGCACATCCTGTCGGGATGTTAAGTACCCCCACAACACCACAACCCCCGCCAAGTTTATCGTCTCACCACAACCGCTCACCACCTGCTTCTCCCACCCACACTTACCCACCAATCCCATCATGCAGTTCAATAACAAAAGCGTGTGTACACATTCCATAGCAAGCTCCTCCATCCTCAATCGGCTGTGAGATTTAACATTTTTCTCTTGGGTTTGAGCCATCTAAAAAACTTGATTAATCTCAATGGAATACTGTAATAGTTGTTCTGTTCTGACTGAAATGATTGAAAAATACTTATCCAGTTATTAAGTTATTTAAGATATTTCAGAGATGTCTGACTCAGAACAACACTTAAAGCTTCACTCAATGTGCTGTTGGTTTCATTGGACAGAATGGCAGCAGAACCAGTGTGTTTGATCATCATTTAATTGGATCTGAAGGGTCCTGCCAAAGCTACAAAGAGCAACCACTCCACCCCACAGTCCAATAACATGAAAAGCAAAAGATCTTTCTTGACATGGCCCCAATTTATCGAATTGAGATATTTTTTACCCTCATTATTTTTCCTTTTAATAATCAACCCATGAGTCACGTAAAAAAAGGTCTTGAATCAATTAAACCCTAGCATTAATGCACACCATCTGTACAAGGGCAGTTGTTATTTTCCATTTTTTGTCTACTTGGTTTTTGCACATAAAGGCTCTAAAAGCCTGTTCTTGCAGTCACAGACTCAACAGATAGTTGCTCTGAAGCGAATAACACCATGTCCCAGTATGATCGGTTCTGGTACGTGAGCAGGCTCTTATTTACACCACTCTATTATTCATAGGCTCTTATGTAATATTAATGGGGATTCATATTAGTGGAATATCTGATTCTTACCAGGCTGTACTTACACTAATTGTGAATTAAGGGCAAAGAAAGCATCATGCGCGATGCATCAAAACTATTGAGAACATTTATCCATAGCGCAGATTACAACATCATTACATATTTTGCTTGTGTGGGTTTGACTACATAAATTGAGTCAGCCTTCGCCACTCTAGACTATGTTTACGTGATTTGAATCTTTAAGAAAGTAAACTACTACATATGAACCAGCTGACTAAAAAGACAAAGTGGAGAATACAGAATTGAAGGCTTAGACACCCATTTCATACATTGAGTGGCTGAAATTGCCTATGCAATGGAAACTTCTGCTCCCCCCGTCAGCAGTTTTATCTGAAAGCTATTTCCGTCAACAGCATTTTCTCGTATCAGGCTTTGTGTCTGCAGTGGAATCTGGCTCTGCTTGAATACTGGTCCTCAAGGTGAACAGTCCTGGTCTGATGTTACTCTGTTATTCCCGAAAGAGGACATTTGCCTTTGTATATACCATGAGACTTTATAGTACAAAGCAGTGTTTAAAAGTATTTGTCCTTATTGTACATTTTCTACTGAGCTTACATGGGATTGTAAGACAACAGATTGATTTTGCATAAATATATTTACAGTACATCAAAGATACCGAAGAAGAAATATTTTTTTTACGTTCATTAAATGTTTTTTTTTGCAAAGTAGTCTTCTGTAATCACAGTTCGTCAATCTTTACTGACATTTACAGCAGCTTTATTTACTTTTCGCTGAAAATTGGAAATCTTTTTTCTATGAATCTAAGTGACGTATATATTCGTTAGTACCTTCAGACATTGTGGCTGTGCCTTTTTTTTTTTAGATACATCTTTAGAACCAAAAAGCAGGTGACTCATACATTATTACATGTGGATTAACAAAAGTCTGAGATGGTTAAGAAACTCTTCCATAATACTCACACAGCTACTTTAACAGATCAGGATGACATCACAATGTCTCTCTGGATGCAAATTCGGTAACACTTTATTTTGAGTCCAAAAAGGGTATCTGCCGATGCTCTACAGGTTATCTGCAGACTATCAACAACATTTTAACAAACTATCTACTAACCCTAACCCTAATCCTTACATTAACCCTTCCCCTATTGTTAACCCTAACCTTAACCATTACCCTAAAACATATTCTAAACTTTCCCCTACCCTTAAACTACACAATTAGATGCTTATCAACAGATAGATTGTTGATAGGTTATTGATAGTCATCATCAACAAACTATCTGTAGAGCACCTACAGATGGAATTTTGGACTCTCCAAATAAAGTGTTACCGTAAATATTTCTGCCGGTTTGAATGTTATTATATTAGCGGCAGCATAGACTCTTCAATTCTGTGTTTCTGCTGGATTTATCTTCAAACTGGACACAAACAATATGCTTTTTACTATAATTATTTAATGAGATTAAATAAAAAATTGGGAGTTTAATTAGGAGACTCTGTGAACCAAAATGCAACCATACTCTGTAAATTAATTCCTTATGCTTTTTGAACAACATCCTTGGTGAAAAGTGTCACTCGACTTTTCTACTATGTTGGTTTTTGTCAAAATGACTGTGATCTGAACTACAACCTTAAACATGCAGATGAAAATGATATATTTACAATATTATTTACATTTTGGCCTGTGCGTGAGTATAATCACTACCATAAGCTAGCTATCATAAAATTCCAAGTTTGAAAGCAAGTGGTTTTGATGACACAGCATCACCACATCCATGACAAAAGATATACTTTTTATAACATTTGACGCCTGGTGTCATAATATGTTATGACAATGTCATAACTATATCATACCTATGTCTTAACATATTATGACACCAGAAGTCTAGTAGTGTTTTCAAAAATTAAAAAAATTAGAAAAAATTACCTTTTTTTAACATTGTCAAAACACCATTACAACATATACAGTATGTAAAAATATTACTAATTTATTGTGGATATGACCACTATATAATTCACAGAACTTACTTCACAAAGCAAACCATTTAATTACACCCACTTCTAAATAGACTGAACAAGATGAAATTACCAATAACAAATCTCAAATGTCACTGAGTTGCAATTAATATAAGAAAAGTTGTCAATTCAAATGAATTGGTCCCTGGCATGTGGAATTCATTTCTGTAAATATAAATGTGTATGAATTGTTCTTTGGGATCTTTAATTTCAGCAAATGAATTCATTTTTTTCAGTGAATTACAGTATGCCAATCCTCAAATAATATTATTGTTATCAGTACTGAATATGTAGCTCAGATGTGTACAATCTAGTGTATAAAGCTAATTAATGTAAAGTGACACAAGATGGTCATAATAATTCCTGACAATGTCATAAAGAATATCAAGTTAATTCAAGTAAATTGACACAGGATGCTCATAAAGCATCTTGACATTGTCATAAAGTGTGTCAAGCTAATTCAAGTAAAGTGACACAGAAGGGTCATGATAAACCATGATTTATTTATTTATTTAACCAGGTAAAACCAGTGACTGAGAACTGGTTGTTATTGGCAGCAATGACCTGTGAATGTCAAATAAAGTTGCAATGTGCATGACTAAGCAAAGCAATTCAAAAGCAAAGCAGAAAACAACACAGTCACATAACACAAACATAGTAATGCAATTATCTTCAAGTAAACGTCTAAAATGCACTATTGGCATCAGTTCCTCCAAATTAAAAGTACATTGCAACTCATTCCATATATGAGGGGCAAAAATACAAAAGCAGTTCTACCCAATTCAGTGGACAGCTTAAGGATCTTCAGTGATAACCATCCCTGAGATAGGGTCTCGTATCCCATCAATCTAAGCGCTGAAAGTGAATAAATACATAGTAAGGTGGTAGTTTGTGCAAAAAACAATAGCTTCAAAATGGAACTGACTAAAATCATTAAATGTTTAAATAAAAAAAATGTCCTCCAAATCAATGGCACCCTTAAAGATTATTGTAAATAATAATTACACTTATTTAAGTCTTAAGGAACTATAATGAGCCATTACTTCACTTCCTGTTCCACTAGGGTATAAAAATGAGGTAACACACATGCAATATCCCTTTGTCATCCAACACCATGAAGAAAACAAAGAACTGGCAGCTCAAAATAGACAGATGGTCATAGAGCTTAATAAATCTGGTAATGACTACAAGAAGATCCACAAACAATTGAATATACCACTTAGCACTGTCAGGGCAATTATAAAAAAAATGAAAGATATGGAAGAGTTGACAACCTCTCAGGTATAGTATGCAAATGCATTTTGCCCCCCAGGATAGGGAGGAGTATCGTGAGAGAAGCAACAAAATCCGCAAGAATCACTGTGAAAGAATTGCAGGCCTTGATGGCATTTTGGGGTCACCAGGTTTCAAAAAGCACCATCAGATGCCACCTCCACAACCACCGCCTCTTTGGAAAGGTTTGCCAAAAGAAATACTTTTCTTACCGCAAGAAGAAAGCGCTTAGAGTTTGCCAGACGTCATTTAAATGATGACTATAAGAAGGTGCTGTGGTCAGAAATAGCAATGGCATGTTTGGTTATGAAACAGATGCATACAAGGAGAGGCACCTCATACCCATGGTGAAATATGGTAGTGGGTCATTGATGTATTGGGGCTCTTTTAATTCAAAAGGTCCAGGGGCACTGGTCAAGATTGATGGCATAATGAATTCCACCAAGTATCAGACAATTTTGGCTGAGAATCTTGTTGCCTCTGCCAGAAGGCTGGGACTTAGTCGTAGGTGGACTTTCCAACAAGACAATGACCCAAAACATACATGAAGATCCAGACAGAAATGGTTCCATGACAACAAAATCAATGTTCTGTTCATAAGTGCAAACCCAAGAATGTGAAGGATCTTGAAAGGTTTTGCATGGATGAATTGTCCAAAACCCTCCAAAAGTGTTCCTTAACCTTGTCAAACATTACAAGTAGAGACTCCAGGCTGTTATCCTTGCCAGAGGTGGTTGTACTAAGTACTGAATAAGGAGTGCCAATACATTTGGTTAAATTTCTTTTGTGTTAAAGCTGCACTATGTACCTTCATATTCATTTGTCCTGTCAGCCTGGAAATCCAAACCCAAATCCGAAAGATTAAGGGTCTGGTACTGAAAAATGAAAATGGTCCAACTCGAGGGGCGGCACCAAGCATGCATTTGAAAGTCTCACTGCACTCAATTGGATAACACTACGACCAGTCACAACAACAGCGGAGCTAACTGGTAGATCTATCTTTTGTTGTATCCGCTTGGGAAAACAGCAAAAACAAACTTCATTTATCCTCAAAGTTCTTAATATTAGGAGATCTAAATTGGGACATGTTAAATGCCTCAACAAAATTACTGTCTAAGCTGGACGCTCTCAACCTCACACAAATTATCAATAAACCTACCAGTTACAACCTCAAATCTGTAAACAAAGGCACCAAAATTGATATTGCCCTAACTAACATGCCCTCAAAATACACCACCGCTGTCTTCAGTCAGGATCTCAGTGACTGCCTCATTGCCTGTGTCCATAACGGGTCTGCAGTTAAAAGGACTCCCCTCATCACCATAAAGTGATTCTTTAAGCATCTCAGGGAACAGGCCTTCCTAATAGATCTGGAAGGATATTGACCTCATACCATTTGTGGAGGATTCCTGGTTCTTCTCTAAAAATGCTTTCATTGCCATCCTGAACATGT
This sequence comes from Umbra pygmaea, assembly GCA_016801145.1. Lineage (NCBI taxonomy): Eukaryota > Metazoa > Chordata > Actinopteri > Esociformes > Umbridae > Umbra > Umbra pygmaea. The sequence goes on along the minus strand of JACXGM010006670.1, from coordinate 21,053 downwards.
ATGCTTCTTTCAAAAAGTTCAGAACAAAAAGCAAATATAGTCACTGGTTCCAATTTTTAGGTACATGTCCCATATCTTTACAAAGCATAAAATCTCAGGAATCTAATGTCTCGGTTTTAACATAGCTATAACAAAAAGAAACATTAAACCTTATAATGTTAGCTATGTGCATGTACACGTGTGTCTCAAATAAGATAGGAGGTGGTTTACAATCACTGCTCAGAACTTTAATAATTAAGTTATTTATAAATGTCCTTAAGGCAAGGCACAACCCTCTAATAGGTGTTTTTTCCTTTAATCTTATCAGACTGAAACGTTACCAGTTGAAAGTATCCATGAATACAAGTGTCACAGTATTGGTGGGAGAGGAGCCTAACACAGAGGTGAAGTTAAATAATGTTTTACTGAACACAAAAGAATGCTGAACACAGGACATAGAATGAGGAAACAAACGGGTGGCTAAATATATAGAGGCCACAAACTCTCAGATTGAGCACAGGAAAAACAACTGCTATACTCAATCACAAATAACAATAAATGTACCACACTTGACTCAGCGATATATAAACACGTCAGCAGTACACATCCAAAACTATATTAGGATGTTCAATAAATAACTTCCTGCAAACAGACATTCAGCATCGTACTGTACATGCAATAATAATAACCCACAACATCACACAAGCGGGAGTCAGCTAATATAGAAGCAGGCTGACCCAGCTGATCCCAGTTTGGGTGATGAGCTTGTGGGTGGGGAAGCGGTGGTTTCAGTAGGCAGGGGACTCCAATCGCCTAATGCTGTGTGCGTCAGCAGGGGGAGCTCCGAAATCTTCCATGCTGACCACAAGATATTTTTGTATTACAACTATTATTTATTTAACAATTTAAATATGCAAAGTAGGAAACAATCCTTAAAAAATCAGCTAATTTGCATATTATGAGAATCCATTTTTAAACACTTTGTTTCAAGACAGAAGGTTTAAATTAATTTCATTTGAATACGACCATCAATGGTCAGACTTATACAGAATGGTTTATCAAAATATTGTTATTTGATGAATTTATTTAAAAAATAACATTCCTATGTATGACGGATGCACATGCTGTATGTATTTACAAATAAAATTACAGTTAAAATCTAAATTATGTAAGTTATTTAAAGCTTCTGTATAAGTCTGGCAGTAAGACCTAAGAAACTCTGTGTGGAATTTTGTGAATGTACATCCTTGAATGACTGACAAAATAAATTAACTAATTGACGGATTGGTGATAAAATTATAAAAATCTAATATTTGTATAAAAAGGACTCTAGTGATTATCTCAGTTTTATTATAGCTATACATTTTTCAATGTTATGAGTGATCATTTGAGCTATGAGTCTTGTAAACAAAGCCGTTCGTTATGTCACCTCATGGAAAATACACAGTTGATTATAAACATAGTAAACAAGTTAAATATTTAGGTAATCAAAACATGTCGCATATTTTATAAAGCTTAGGATCTTAGTATTCTAGTGATTATCTTGGTTTTACTAGAGCTATTAAATTTAAAATGTTATGAGTGATAATGTGACATACATAAGTAAAAAATGCCATTAGCCTGTACAGTACACTCAGCTGTTTCTTATTTAAACTCATGGAAAACACTGTTGACCTAATGTTTAAGGAGACCTATCATATGAGTTATAGTACAGTCATGGGATGATAAAGAAGATTCTAGAATATTACCTAATATCATGTGATCCAAGATCACAGGTCTAATGGGACAAGGGTCTTATGAAGGGCTATAAAAACAGCACACGACCATTCGCTCACGACCTGTTACATTGTCGCTTTGATATCCCTGTCCGGGGCAAGAAGTACTTCATTAAAACTGAAACCTCAACTGCTACCTGACTCAGAATATTAGTTCAAACAAGATTGTTTCCTGCTAAATAGCCATCCTCTACAAAACAAACCTCCTGCTATGCCATTGAACTGGTTATAAACTAGCTTTGTAAAGTAATCTAAAATGAATGGAAAGTACTAAGATTACACTACTGAGTTTGGGTAATCCAAATGTTACGTTTCTGGTTATAATTGTGAATGGGTAGCTAGTAACTCTAACAGATTACATTTAAAAAGTAACCTACCCAACCCTGGTTATGGGTACATTTGGATATCATGGAATTGAGATGAACATTTTTATAATATGAATGACTGCATTGGGACTTCAAAGAACCTAAACATAAACTAAGAATATGTAATAGAATGCATCTTAGCAACACTCTAAATGTATGCATATAAATGAAACAAAGCAAAGGCAAAGGTACATTTGTTATTATGTATTACCTTCCCTCTCCACAAACAACTCAAACAAACGCCTTTAATGAAATACATTAAAATCAGAAAGTACATTTTTCTTGTAAATGCAACCAGAAAAACAATTTAAGAACGTAATTTCTGATATGCAATATGCACCGATAACAAAAGTACTTCGGATACATTCTTCGTAAATACATTGTAGCATAAATGTTTGGAAAAATTAAACGCAAATGGATTTCTTTGAAATCTGTCCTATAACATCCTATAAGCAATCTCTGTACAATAATTGACTATTGAGCTTTGTTAGTTTTGGTGTGGTAGGTATTCTCACACAGTCCAGTTATTATCCCTGTGAATGCAGTTTAAGATGCAAGAGACATCCTTGAGCTGCAGGAGACCTACAAACGTCTTCCCCACTGGCAAAAGAGGCAAATCTCATTAGTTAAATAAGTTGTGAGCATATTGATTAGAAGCATTTAATTCACATCTTCATACTAACGAGGGCAAAGCCTGAGGTAAGATAGAGGGAAAACCATGAGAAAGAAAGACAGATGTGGAGAAAACAAAGAGGAGGAAAGTGTGAAGAAAGGATGTCTGATGAAACAGACGATAGACATCTTCACAAATAGGTGTGACCGAAAGATGTGCTGGGACTAGAAATCACCTTGAAAAATGATATTCCAGTCAAAGCTTAAAGTGATTCACAAGTTTTAAATGATTTTGAAACAACAAGTACATTCTTTACATTTTAGTCATTTAGCACACGTCTTATCCAGAAGGACGTATAATAACATACCAGTGATACTGTAACTCAGAAGCGTCCTGCACCTATTTTTTTAAGGGGGCACAGTGTGCACAACACACAGAAAAATGTGCCCACAAATAAAGATATTAAAAGGAAAATCCACTTGGCTCAAAAGTCTGCCTCAGTTTCAATGGGCATGACGACTCTGCTGTAACTTTTTGAGGTCCTTATAAAAAGCATCCTTAGGAATTCTGAATATGCTTTTCTTAATTGACATTCCTGTTAATTTCTCCTGTATGCTAAGACAAATTTCTTTTGAGGTCATCTAAATGCAATGTCGCCCTACTGTAAATGTACATGCTTCAAGCCATACACCCCATCATAAATTAGACATGCCCATTTCCAGCATTTACATAACTCAGCCTCTGAAAATAACCTTCCCAGGATGTGCACTTGCTACCATCTAACTCACTCTTTGCAAGTCACAAGCACCAATCGTCACTGACGAAACGCTGCCCTGTCTGCCATTAACATTTTCCACTGACAACGTTTGTCGCAGTCAAGGGTGGCCATGAGAAAACATCCCCTTGCGAACTGACAGGAGGAATGTTGTTAGCGACTGCTCTCTTTCTCAACTTTCTTAAGTTGCCAGTAATCAACAAAGGGCTAAGGGGTTGCTGCCCAGGGAATGCCCGCAGCTATTTTCCAATTAGTGTCACCAGAAAGACAAATACAAATTCTACCCCATGCATAGACAGGAAAGTGGTGGGTGGGGGGTTTGCAGGATTTATTTTTTCATTTTGTGGTGGAACAGATTAAACGATTGTGACAGCAATTTCGACAAAACAAAATTTGCAGGCACAGACGGAGGGACAGACAGTGTAGCCCAGGCCTGTCTCGGCTCAGAGAGCAGTCATTCATTATTCTGGCATTGGAAGTGATACGAAGACAAACGGAGAGATGGCTTTGCAGTCACAATTAACTCTGCCTTGTTCTGTATGCTGTGTATGACTAGGAGCCTCGCCTCTCCGCCAAAGCTGATTTCAGAGTTCAAGCTCCTCACTGGCTCCGGAGAGACTGGTGCCGTGTGATCAACAACAAAGATATGGAAATCAGGATTTACACAGGTAGTAGCACAGCCTTCATATTTGCCTGAAGGTTTTATTAAACCTTATATATTTAGCTTTTTAATAAAAAAAACGGGAACTTTGAACATCACAGAAACAATTTGAAAGTCCCTTCCGAGCGGAATTGTTAAGACAGTGACCATATCTGTCACGGCGGCAAGAGACGCTCTTCAATACATCTACCATTAATGAAAACAAGAACATGTCCATGTCTTCAGCCGACGCAAACCTCTGCAGCATCACTGTGATCTGTACTCTGATCTTTATGATTAATCCTGAAAAAGATATACAAAAACTATCCGAGTAGCTGAATACAGCAGGCGTAATAGAAAAGAGACCATGGAAATGGGGATGGCGGGAGAACTTTTTTCCTGAACTGTGTGTAGCTGTGTGTCTATCTCTGTCATCCTCACCCATGATGGCATGCATTAGTCAGACCCAGTGCCCCCCTACATCTAGTGAGAATATGTGAGGAAGCAGGAATCCATCAAGAGTAATGGTATTGCAGAATACCCCCTGGGCAGCCATCTTTAATCCTTACCCATCATGCTCCTGCCATAAAGTATGCAATCACGACCCCGTTCACCCTCAACAGGCAAAGCAAGTCCCTACTCAGCCAGAGCGCACGGTCTTCATGCTCTATTTAAGAGGGACTCATGGTTTTACTTCAGACTCTTTTCCCCGTTCTCACTCTTTTTCCCTATACTTATTTATTTATTTTTACCTCAACCAGATGTGCCTTGTCCCTCGTCTCTCCACTGGTCTCCACGCTCCCTCTCTCTTCTGCTCCTCCTCACTCTGGCAGCTGTTCCCTTCCATCAGTCACCCTCCCAGCTCACTACACTCTGTGGGTTTGGAGCATCAAATAAAAATAAACCCCAGCAGCACAGCGCCGCCCATCACACCACGACACAGCATCACAACACAATAGCACCACATCCCAAAACCACAACAACGTGGCACCAAAACATAACAACACAAAACCACAGCATCACAACAGAGACTTTTTGGAAAGACATGGAAGGAGTTCAACAAAAATGCAGACTACAAATATCAATCAATCAAATTTATTTTATAAAGCCCTTTTTTCAACTGCAGTCAATGCAAAGTGTTAGGCCAGATTCCCGGCCTAAAACCCCCAAGAGAAAGCACCAACAAGTGATGTATAGTGGCTAGGAAAAACTCCCTAGTAGGTGGAACCTAGGAAGAATCTTAGAGAGAGGCCAGACTCAAGAAGGTGGCCAGTCCTCTTCTGACTGTACCGGATGGGGAATTTGAAGGTACACAGCCCATTGTATTAAGGTCACGTTGTTTATCAGTGTTCAATTAGTGTCCACAAATGGAGATAAGAATGGGTGGGCTGTGACCACAGTCTTTGCGTAGATCTAGTGATATGGTGGACAATAACACCACCCTTTAAGACAAACTGCCAAAATTTTGTTGTGTCCTTAAGCAAAGCACTTTACCCTAATTGCTCACAGTGGGCTAAGTCGCTACATTGCAGGACAGTCTACGTCACAATGGTCATGAGTTTGAGCCTGACCATGTTTTTTTTTACTTTCCCCGGGCAGCGCAAGGCACGAAGCAGCGCAAAATTGATACAGTGATGACCGGGATTTTGGTTAGATAAATCAGATTAACAATCCTGCAACGTTGCTCTTCAGCGACTTCTTGTGTTCAGATCGGGAGGCAGTATAGTTGGTGAGCGTAATCATGCCGTGTATGATCCGACTAAGGGCTTCCGTGTTGGGTGAAGAGTGCGAAAAGCATCAGCGGCTCGGGTGACATGTGGTTGGATGAACCGTGTGCGCGCCTCTCGTTATCACACAAAAAATTAATAATAATTGTTAACCCCGCAAGCCTGCTGGCCCAGATGGAATCTCCAGCCATTTCTTCAGATTTTGTGCAGATCAGCCAGCGGGAGTGTTCACTGAACTCTGCCTTACCCAGGCCGTTATTCTGCTCGGCTTCAAGAAATCCACCATCATTCCAGTCCCCAAGAAAGTGAAAGTGACAGAGCTGAATGGCTAGCAACCCATAGCACTCATTTCTGTCATGACGAAATTCGAGAGGCTAGTGAGAGATCATACTCCTCCCCACCCAACCCATTTCACCTCTCTACTTTGCCTTCCCCATTGACAGAACCACAGATGATGCTTTTGTCACTGCAATGCACACCTCCATTACTCTCCAGGACAAAAGGGATTGTACAGTATGTGAGGATAACATCTATCAACTACAGCTCTGGCTTCACCAACTTCGAGCCCCTCCTTGCTCATCACAAAGCTTGTGGCTCTGGGCCAACAACCCTCCATATTTAACTGGCTCCTGAACGTCCTGACTGGCCACTCTCAGATGTTGATGGTTGGTAACATCACCTCATCCTTCACGTGGTGGTCCCCCTTTTAATGACTTTATACTCAAGACTGCATGGCCACTCACAGCTCCATCATCAAGTTCCGGAAAACCCAACAGCAGTATGTCCAATCACCACCAAGAATGATTCACAGAGGAGAATAGCAGACCCAGCATCACAAAACAGGATAAAACACCACAAAACAGTATCATAACATAGCATTGCAACAAAGTTCCACATAACACACAATAACACCTAAACACAATATCATAACAGCATTACAACAAAGTATCACATAACACAAAATAACACCTAAACACAGTATCATAACATAGCATTACAACAAAGCATCACATAAGACACAATAACACCTAAACATAGTATCATACCATAACATTACAACAGAGTATCATAAACGCATAATGACACCTCAACACAGTATCATAACACAGCAGCATTACAACAGAGTATAATAAAATACATAACAACCCCTCAAAACTGTATTGTAACACACCATTACAATTTGCATCATGAAACTCAAAACAAGATCACAACACAGCAACATAACACAGAAATCGGTTGGGGTGTTGAAAGTCATTGTAGATGTAATGCAATGTTTAAGTTGACATCCGTACAACCATCATCTTATTTTCACCACAGCATATTGTGAAATATACATGCAAATAATTGCAAATGTGGGCATATGTTATTGACAGCTAATGAAGAGATTCACAATCTTTCCCCTGCAGCGTCTTCCCCTACGCTTTCCCATGACATGCCTTTGTTCCATTCACCTCTACCAGACTTTATTCTGTGGAATCAGCTCGTGCTGTGAACACATGCACAACACTTCCAGTTTAACTCTGTACTCACAATGGAATTTAATAGGAGCAACTGTGAAGGGGTGTCAGTGTTAAACCTACTCTGACCAAGGAATGGTGTCTAATAGATTTCCAACGTTGAACATAAATGTGTAATAAAGTCGTTGCTAAGCTATGGAGGCTCATCCTCTGCGGTGTATTCTACTATGGCAGTGATGACACGCTGTCAGCCATTTTATACCATACCACAAACATGAAAGCTTAAGTACATTTAGGTTTAGGAACACCAACACGCACTACATGTATTTTAGATTTGACATGTTAATCCATGAAAATGTCCTATATATTTGTACTTCTAAAATTCTTTTTATTACATGGAACTAACAAACTGAATCTCCTGTTATACGAATACAGTATATGAAGAAAAACGTACCAATTTCTCTTCCCTGCCTTTTTCTTTGTTCAATGGTTCCCTAAACTAATGTCCACTGTAAAAAATAATTCCATAGAAAACCGTAAAATGTACTGGTAACACATATACCAGTATTTTTTTATTATTTTAACACAGTTATTTTATAAACACAGTAAATGTCCGTTAACACGCAGAGCTGATATTACTTTGTAACAAACATCTACTGTGTTTATAAACCATTATCTTTTATTGTCGTAAAAATTATGTCTGTATAATGATACAAAAAGTACTGGCAACAAATTACCTGTACTTTTTACTGTTTTGTCACTGATATTTATTTGATGCCTTGTATCAACGGTTCATTCTGGTGGTGTAATGGTGTGGGGGGATATTTTCTTGTCACATTTGGGCCCCTTAGTACCAATTGAGCATTGTGTAAATGCCAATGCCTACCTGAGTGTTGTTGCTGAACATGTCCATCGCTTTATGACTAATGGCTTCTGTCGTGGTAAAAATCATAGCCAACCTATTAAATTATTAAATACTTATTATACCCAAGAACGATCAGGAGCAATTATCCAACAAACGTTTTTTGGTTACACCACACAGAATTAGTTGCCATTCTCCATGTACTCTCCTTCCCATGTGCTCCCTTCCAGCAAATCCTTAAGTACCCCCAACCCCCTGGAGTGAACATCCATCTAATAGGCCTTTCATGGAGACCTTGTGGTTGAGTCACATGACATGTAGAAAAATTACAGATATTATATATCTCTTGCATTCAGATTAATTAATATGTCCGATTCACATATGTAATGCAAAGGCTGCACAACTACAATCCAACACATTGATCCCTGCAATACACTAAGTGATAAAATCAATAACAATGATTTATGTCTATGATTAATAATATCTGTAATATTTGCATATTCCCTAATACTGTTGTATAGAACATAAAATATATTCCACACTACTTCCAGCAAGAAAACGCGCCATGTTACAAAGCTTACATCATCTCAAACAATTTTTTGGAGCATCACAATGAGTTCACTGTACACAAAATGACTTCCACAGCCATTAGACAGATCTCAATCCAATGAAGCACCTTCGGGATGTGGTGGAATGGGAGATTTTGCAATGTGGAAGTGCAGCCGAATAAATCTGCAGCCACTGTGTGATGCAATAATGTGAATAAGGAACAAGATCTCTGAGGAATGTTTCCAGCACCTTATTGAATCTATGCCACGAAGAATAAAGGCAGTTCTGAAGGAAAAAGGGGGTCCAACCCGGTAATAGGAAGGTGTACCTAATGAAGTGGCCGGTGAGTGCATAACCCCACACAAATTTCACAGCAGATAGGCCTACCTCATTACCGCACTACATTCCAGCACCATGTAGAAGCAGACAATCTAAATGCCATATCCATATATTCAGCACCATAGACAGTGGTTGGCACACAATGTGGTTTTACATAATGTACTTTAAGAAAAAAAGGATACTATTTAGTTATTTTAGCTACCCATTCCTTTTGCTCCTTCTTTGTGTTCCTTTTTTTAGCAACACGTTTATGCTTATGTTAACATATTAACATCTTGATAGCTCTCTGTAGGTCTTTTACTGTTTATTCTAATTAGTTTGATTGTTCACACAGGAAGAAACATCCAGAAATAAAGCAAGCAAATATAAATAAAAAATGTGACTTTTTATGCTTAAATTCCTATATTATTCATATAAAACATATACTAGTGGGTCCTGTTAAACAGCCAATAAGGTGCCTACAAATGGGCCCCCAATGTGTTGCTCCGCCCCCTGGCCAGCTGCCTGAAGCTCCGCCCCCTGGCCAGGTGCCTGAACCTCAGCCCCCTAACCAGGTAACTGAGACTCTGCCCTTTTTTCAGGAACTGGCTGAGTTGGTCCCAGCACATATCGGCTGCCCCACCTTTCCACTCTGTGCCGGTGGTACCTACCCGGGTGCCGGTAACGCCTGACCCCAATCCCTCGTCTTGGATTTTTAAAGGAGGCCACTCCTTTGTGGGGGGTACTGTCACAGCTCAGGCTGTGCAGGTGTATATCAGGACCTAATTCACTGATTGCTTGTTTGTTATTTGTGCGGTACTCTCCTTTAGTGAGGAACATTTTCTGACAATTCCTAGGTCTATGCCTACTTGCAATAACAGATACTCAATGGACTAGAGTACATACAGTACAGTGTAGAAATAAATGAATCAATAGACTGGTGTACAAACAGTGTAGAAATTAATGACTCAATAAACTGGTGTAGAAATATATTACTCAAAAGATTTGGGTATATACAGTGTAAAACCAAAAGCTGGCAAATATTGAATTTCTTTGACAATGTGTTTTTTGTAGGTTTATCGACAGACTAAAGTTTACTCTTTTTTCCACACAGTAGATAATCTTGTTTTTGACTTGAGTGATAGGCAAGGATTTCACAGTTGCCCCGTCTGTTTTTGAAAGCTTAGCCTTTATGGAGAAATTGGATTTCTTAATCTAATCTGTGGTGGTTATAAACTAACCATTTCTATCATTTTTTTCTTCTCTCAGATGATTCGGACTATCCGACAACAAGCAGATGCTAAATACATCCTTCTGATCTACCAACACTGATGGCCTTCAATTATGATAATAGCTCACAGGGAGCACAATCCTAGCTGGACTGCGAAAGTACAAATGGATATTATGGTGTTGCGAGGGTTTTGTAAATCCAACTTAAGCCTGTCTGTCTAGCAGAAGGCCTGCATACACCGTTCTAACAGGAAGCAGTTTGTGGCGAGACAGCCAGACAGCGCTGCGCTCGTACTTGTCTGGGAAGGTAACAAGGAAAGCTGTTCAAAGGCACGAGTAGACAGCGCAGAACACAGAGAACGAAGACGCGAGAAGCGGGAGAGCGAGGTTGGGATCAGGTGGGCTCAACAGGGCCGAACAGGTTTTGTGTCGACCTGGATTAAACGGGGGATCTGTGTCCACACTTTTAATATAGTGTCACATTATGTAAATCCTCCTTGCCAGAATGCCACAGATATATTTCTTTTTTACACAACAAACCGTTTATTTTGGGCAACATCAGAGTGGCCACAGAGTTTAATTTTCCTATTTTATCATCGCTTTTTCTCTCCTGTTTTGTACCTTCTTCTGCAAATGAGAGGAAGAAAGAAAGTAATTGTCACACAACATTATTTTAATACGCATTGACAAAAAAATTGAAGTTTAAAGTCTTGGTCTTACATGTGACGAATATATATCATTAACAGTTTACAGCAAAACATCTGACATAAACTGTTTACAGCAATATACTGTATAACATTAACTTAACAAGACACTAAGGACAACAAAAAACACCTACTGCCCAAGACACACATACACACAACTCTTCAACTCCATCAATGCACTCCACACCCTACACCTTGCATCTTTCCTCGGACTCCTTTCTCCACCTACCACACTGGGTTTCCCTTGTGCTTGTGTAACTCCATACCCACCTAATTGACAGACTGGCCCGAAGAACCGCCCTGCTCCCGCCTGCAGCCGTTCCCCGGGATCAAAAGCTTCCCTAAGACAACTCCTACACGGCTTGCCTGCTTACAGAGTTGTAGATGAAACTTCTTGTGTAAATGCAGCAGGGCCGGATGTCACTCAGAGGGCAAGAGGGATGGAGAGCGGACGGACAGTTTGAGTTGTTCCATTAAGTTTCACTCTAACAATGTTATACTGCTGAGACTGAATCTTCGCCCTGAAGTGTCAGGAGACTTTCATCTCATCACAGGCCTTCGCTTTGCTCGATCCCCATCTCTGTTTCGCTCACACACGCGTGGGCAGGTGCGCGCGCGCGCGCTCACACAATACGGACAATTACAAACGTGCACACACTCCCACTCTTGCACTCACATAGTCTGTTCCTTCAGAAATGTCTCCTGTGAAATCTTTTTTCTCTGTATATATAGGCTCTCTATGATTCCTCTTTGCAGTGTTCCCGGCTGTTTGGCCCACTGCCCACTACAACTCTCCCTGTAGGATTTGGTCTGACTTTAAGAGAGCGTGTAATCACATGTGCCATTAGTCTTAACTCCGTCTGAGTAATAGGGAACAATTCACCTCAATTGACATGATGAGGGTTTGTTTCTCATAACACGGTGGAATTATTAACATGATCTCTGTTTTTCTTATCCAGTGTTATGATTTGAAATAACAATCCAACTGGCATAGATTCATGATATTATAATATCCTTCATTCATACCTCTTCTAAAGCCAGTGGAGTCCACACAGCCACTATGAGCCCATATGTTCCCTTGATTGAAATAGAACTTGATTTTGCCTTTATTGTTAAACTGTAGATCATTTTTTCACTCCCCTCCATGCAGGTCTTTTGAAAAGGTTTTCCAATGTACAATGTGATTTTGTACTGTGCCTAACATTTTTTCCATGTTAATCTCCCTACCTTTTTATCATTGTTACCATGTTGTGTTACCAGTTTGTGGTGTTGTAGTCCTGTGTTGTCTAACTGTGTAACTAGGTTGTGCTACTGCAGTATGGTGTTGTCATGATGTGTAACATTGTTTTGTTACTGCATTTTGGTGTTGTCGTGTTGGGTAACCAGGTACTGTTGCTATAGTGTGGTGTTGTCATGTTGTGTAACCGGGTTGTGGCACTGCAGTCTGGTGTTGTTGTCTTGGGTAACCAGGTTGTCTGGCTGTGTAGGTAAACAGAGGCCTACTTTAAGAAGCAGGATTTGGGGCAAGTGAACTAACTTTAGGTTGAACCCTGGGTTTTTGGTGTCACAACAACGGTAGTTCACTTATTACTGGGAGCAGGTTCATGCTCCGGAGCAAGTTTACATCGAGATAACAGATCAAATGAATAAATGCAATGCCTACTGACCAATCAATTCTCAATTAAACATGGCGTCACCATTCGTAGAAGATCACGTAAAGCTCTGTGCACAGATAAAGGGTCCCTAAGAAAATCAACAATGTACAACAAACCTGTTGGCTTTCTCTGATGAGTATTTCTTAATGAATAATATACTGTAGATTCTCAGCGAAGTGACTGATGTATCTTTGTCAGCATCTTGAGCTGTATGTTGCCAACACATCGAAGTCATGCGCGTACAGTTCGATAGACAGTATGCATATCTTTGTGTATGTTTGCTACAAGTGTTTAATATATGCTGTAGGTGATGCAGAGACACTAAGCAACATTAATATATCCCCTTTCACTGAAGAGACAGTACATACATTTTACCATTTACTCCCACATTATATATATATATATATATATATATACATATATTTTAATATTTTAACATTCAAAAATACCATGTGCATTTTTTATTTGCTTGAAAGTCTGCATAACACTGACATATGCAGCTCTGGTGTACTTGTCCACGTCTTCGATTGATCATATGGTACACACACCGCCACTTTTATGTGAGCGCGCTTGTCAATAGATTGGGAGAATTTGTATGGATTCAACAAATCGATAACCACCGTCGTGACACCTCTTATGTGGATTGTGGTTGTTAGGCTTAGTGAAGCCAGCTAACGAAAATAAATCCTGGGCATGTTGAATTTGCTTCATAGTATAAGCCTCGGGTTGTGTTGATGTATACTCTTGTTGCCATGTTGTGTAACCAGAGGCCTATTCTACGAACCAGGATTTATGAGAATCATGGGTTCAGTTTAACAACGGTGTTTATCCTGTTACCGGGTTACATCGCCCTGGTAACATATCCTGCTCCAGAGCAGGTTAACGTTGTTGTCAATTTTTGATTATAGATTCTCAGCAGAGGGACGGATGTATCTTTGTCAGCTTCTTGAGCCATATGTTGCCAGGGCAAAATTGAAGTTGTGCGCTTACAGTTCCACAGACTGTATGCATAGCATTGCGTTTGTTCGTTTATTTTATTTGACACTTTATTTTTCTCCATTCCCAATGTAGAGACATTATCTGATGGTTGATGATCGATCATATGCCTCCTCCAAGCACACATTGCTAAGCCAGTCTGATTCTTATCACACAGTTCATTCCACACGAAAGCCTTAAGCTTATTGACGTCTTCAAATTTGTCAACAATTAAATCACAAATTAATACAAAATAGAGTTGCCAGAGAGTGACGTTGCAAGGAATTTCTGACTACTCACTCATCCACACCAGAAAATGCTGTACCAATAGTTGCCACACCATGTCAGACCCCTGGGCATTTTTGAAATGCCATGACCAAGAAACAAGCGTACATTATTTTGCATTAAGCTGGGACAGTTGAATTCTTGTGATACATTATGGTAGGTTAGATGACGTCAGTGTTTGGCTTGGGATTAAATAAGTGCCGGAACTGTCATTTTACAAATCACACATTAGACTATGTTGTGTGAAAATGTATGGGTTAAAGCATTGGCGCCGGCAGAAATCTATTTCATAGTATGCACAAGAACAGTTCCCAAATCCACACACAATATGTATAATTATGCAGTCTACTCAACGAGTGAGTGTGCGGGCAAGAGAGATGGAGCGATTGATTCATGTTTTTGATTTAGAAAATCTGAAAAGCCAGATGAGAAAGTTAAATGAAATAGAACATATTTTAAATTAATTCTGTCTCCTGATTGCATCAAACTTGTAAAGGCACATGCTTTCTGTGTCTATAATGTTTAGGCCCTCTATTTGGTGCTTGTTTGCTAATTTATTTAATTTACCTTTAAGTTAATTTATCTATTTTAATATATATTGTATAATATTTATGATTTCTATACTAAACTGTCATTTATTTGATCAAGATTGATCCTTTCTGTCAAGTTTGGGGATGGGAATCAGGGAGGGAGCCAGGTGGTAAAAAATGATAACAGTTTAATTTGAGTGTTCCTTCAACTTGTTACGTCACTTAAACGATCCCGTAGGAGATACAACTGTATTGAAGAAACAAACCTTAACACACCTAACTTAGGAAATTACAAAACAACAAACTGAACTGAGGATTTATATATAAAGCAAAACTCTATCCAAGGCAGACTTGAAAATGAACAGGGTACTATCAAGAAATATGGATTACTTACACTACCAGGGATATCAGAAACCAGAAACTGGAAGAACCATGACATGACATTAACATAAAGTTTAACAATGACTGGCAACCATAACACAGGGAGACCAGAACTTAATAGGGGATTAATGACAAAGACAATGCAGCTGTGAAAGAAACAAACAAAATGGATTGATAACTAAAACATGTGATACAAAAGAGCAAGAAAACTGAGGACAGGAAAACCAAACATGGGCATAATACTTAAAGGAGAAACAAAAAACCTGGAATGGAGTGAGCATACAGAAGGAAAAAAATAAAAGGACTAATGCTAAATACGTACATTGGACAACTAAAAGACACTAATAACCAAAGCACAGGCAGGCAAGTCTGAGTCCTTACACTTTCTAGGAACTTTTTCGGTTATTTTATTTTATTCGCATCGTGCGTTCTTACATGTTACTTCCGATTTATCATCAGAATGATGAGAATTAACCATGTTATCTTCAAAAAAGTGTAGTCACCCAGCTGAGAAAGTTGAAAATACAAATCCTTCTCTTAGCTCACAAGCAGGCAAAAGTGGCATTTATTTATATTCTGTCTAGTTATGGGTTTAAAGTCATGTATATCTTCTGTATAAGTCAAAGTAATTGATGCATTGGTCTTTCGTGTTTGTTCTCATTATTCAGGTCTACGATGTTGATGTGTTGATGTCAAATATCAAAGTTGGTGAACGCATTAAACATCTGTGAGACAAGAGCCTCAGCCTTCGCATTGTGACAAAGGGCGGCAAATATCTCTTGCAGAAAGGCCTCCACATCAAGACAACTGAATGAGATATATTTATAAAAAGTTAAACAAAAAGCATGGGTTATTGTAGAGGATTCTTCACATCCCTTGTATTCTAAATTTCAGTTGTTACCATCAGGAAGACGTTTTAGACAACCTAGGGTGAGTAACCTCATTTGTGCCAACTGCCATTTGAATTCTAAATGTTGAGAAAATATTGTAGGTTTTGTATATATTTTATGTATATTTATTTTGGGGTCCTTGTGGTCCAATTTGTTGGGTAGAAGGTACTGGGGCCTCATGTATAAAAGATTGCGCAGCTTACATACCAGAAGATGGCGTACGTCCAAAACTGGAAAAGTACATACACACAGAAATATTCACATGTATAAAACCAGCCATACGCCAGGTCCTGCGCACCTTTCCTGTAAAAAATCACAATCAACGTGATATTGACCCCGCCATGCCTCCTCACATAAATGAATATGCAGATGCAGGGCTTGCGGCTTACCTTTTTTCCACATATGCAAAAATCTAATGTGCTAAAACAATTTTGCATGTTTGAATTAGTATGTACTAATCTCAGGTCAAGAAGATCCAGCCTGATCTCTCACCAAAATGGGACCAAAATCCGTGGCAGTTTTGCGAAAACGTCTGCGATGGGCGCACAGCGAGACCTTGCTGTTAACTCGATCTAAACCTTACGCAAACCCCTAATCCCGACCTTAACCACTCAGAATCCTTGCTGTAAATTCGATCTATGCCTTACCCAAACCCCTAACCCTAACTTTAACCATTTAGAAACCTTGCTGTTAACTCAATGTAACACGTATTATGTTGTAATGTATTGTTTGTAACAATGGTGATAGTGAAGAAAGAAAGGATAAAAAAGCATATTTGTAACAAGTCTGCATCATGCTGTAATAGAAAACAAAATACATGCAAAGTGTCCGCATGGATTCGAACTCGCAATCTTTGGTATGTGAGTCTAATGTTTTTTTGTGTTTTGGCAATGCAAGGCATGTATAATTATCTTGTTTGCCCTTTTAGCACTCTCACAAGATCCCTAGCCACTTGAGCAGCTATCGATAATTCACAGTTGGGTTATGTAAACCATTGCTTAGTGGTGTTAGATGGTGAAGCCGCTCACTCCTTAATAACAATTAAACTGACAAGGAATTCAAAGGAGCGATGAGCGATGATGCTGTGGAACTTCATTTGGCTTGTCCGTCTGTTTTCAACACGTCATCTTAGTACTCAGGGGGGTCCGTGTATAGTAGTGGGCTAAGTTGCTGCAATGCAGGACATTCTACTTTACAATGGTCATAGGTTCGAGCCTGACCATGGGTTCTCTGACTTTCCCCGGGCCTCCTGCTAGGTCCAGTCAAATGCACCTAGGCGTATGCACAGCGTGTACACATTATGCTGGTTACACAAAAACAGGGAAGCGCAGCAGCACACAAACATGCAAAAGATTCCAAATAAAAATATTACGGTGCAAATCCGCCATCATAATAGCAATGTGCCAAGGTACAAATGTGTCTGGCTCTTAAAGGGAATGGGAGATGACACTCTGATTGGTTTATTGCACACTGTAAATAATTATATATTTATAAGTTGAGTGAACTTAACTTCTAATGTTGGCTAAACTCCAATGCAAAAGTCAATGTGTAACGAATCACTCCCAGAAGGTAAAAACAATAATGTTTATTATGTACAGGTAATGTAGTGAAGAATAATGAGCAGGGCACAATGAAGCTTGTAGGTATACAGGCTACCTTCCGTTTCCAATCAGGGTAGTCAGACAAGCAGAGGTTGGTATCCGAAAGGCAGGAAGTCACACAGGCAGAGGTTGGTACACTAATCAGACAGTCACACAGGCGGAGGTCGGTACACAAAGCAGGTTCTCAGTCAGGCAGGTAATTCAGAAACAAGGCAGTCATTATAAGGCAAAAGTACAGGGGAGTATCCAAAGGCAGAAACACAATATATAATGCTGGGGTCAGGCCGGTCAAACAATCCAAGAATATAATGCTTAGTATGAAAAGAATACTCACAATACCTTGCGAAGAGGAACTGGGAAGTGCTGGTATATATGGAGAGTGGAGTGAAGCAGGTGATTAGAATTTGGGTGATTGAGACCGGGCTATGGGAATTTTAGTTCTGAGCAGTCTTGGGTAGGGAAGCTCTAGTTCTCAGGGAAGAGGAACTGGGGAACATTAGAGGGTCCCCCACTCAACGGGCGGCTCCAGACGCACAGGAGGGACAAGGCCCCACAGGGGACCGAACTGGGCCAGAGGCCGCCAGGCAGCTGGGGAGCCCGGCGGAGGCCAGGCAGGAGGAGGTCGATGAAGAGACCGGGCGGGCAGAACCAGATGTGGCATTCCAGAGGGTGGAGGCTGAGGCAGAGGCCCGGAGGGCGGCGCCCGAAGCGGCTGTCCAGCGGGCGGCGGCGGCGGCAGCAGCGGCGATCCGCCGGGTGGTGGCAGAAGCGGTGGATGTAGCGGAGCCCAGGCAGGTGGAAGTCGTGGCGGTGACCAGGCAGGTGGAGGAGCGGCAGGCCGAGGCAGGATTACAGGCCGGGCGGACAAAGGCAGATGTAGCACAGGCACCTGGACAGACACAAAACACACAGACCCAGAAACGGACAAACAGACAGACACAGAGAGACCCAGGCAGTGGCACGGGGACAGGGGCAGGCTCAGGGACCGGGGCGGGTTCAGGGACCGGGGCGGGTTCAGGGACCGGGGCGGGTTCAGGGACCGGGGCGGGTTCAGGAAGTGCATCTGGTGGTGGTGAGTGGGGACCTCTAGTGGTGGTCGAGACGGGGTGGAGACTTCATGTGGTCGAAGCAAGGGAGTGACCTCTGGTGGTCGAGGCAAGCGAGTGACCTCTGGTGGCCGAGGCAAGGGAGAAAACCTCTGGTTGCCGTGGAGCGGGAGTGACCTCTGGTGGAGCGGTAGAAACTTCTATCTAGTGGAGCGGGAGCGACCTCTGGTGAAGTGGGAGCGACTTCTGGTGGAGCGGGAGTGACTTCTGGTGGAGCGGTAGAAACTTCTATCTAGTGGAGCGGGAGCGACCTCTGGTGAAACGAGAGCGACTTCTGGTGGAGCGGGAGGAGCGACCTCTGGTGGTCTGGGCGTGGTGGAGACCTCTAATGGAGCGGGAGCAACCTCTGGTGGTCTGGGCGTGGTGGAGACCTCTAATGGAGCGGGAGCAACCTCTGGTGGTCTGGGCGTGGTGGAGACCTCTAATGGAGCGGGAGTGACCTCTGGTGGTCTGGGCCTGGTGGAGACCTCTGGTGGTATGGGCCTGGTGGAGACCTCTGGTGGAGCAGAAGCGACCTCCGGTGGAGCGGGAGCAACCTCTGGTGGAGCGGGAGCGACCTCTGGTGTTCTGGGCGTGGTGGAGACCTCTGGTGGTCCGGGCGTGGTGGAGACCTCTGGTGGTCTGGGCGTGGTGGAGACCTCTGGTGGTCTGGGCGTGGTGGAGACCTCTGGTGGAGCGGGAGCGACCTCTGGTGGTCTGGGCATGGTGGAGACCTCTGGTGGAGCGGGAGCGACCTCTGGTGGTCTGGGCATGGTGGAGACCTCTGGTGGAGCGGGAGCGACCTCTGGTGGTCTGGGCGTGGTGGAGACCTCTGGTGGTCTGGGCGTAGTGGAGACCACCACTCTCGATAGTCCCCATCCACTTCTGGGTCATTCTTTAAAAGTGTATGGATGGTGTCCATCTTGGGACTGGGGCCGGTGGCCATCTTGGAACTGGGGCCGGTGGCCATCTTGGAACTGGCCATCTGGGGACTCTGTGCGGCCATCTTGGGATAGGCCATCGTGGGACTCTGGGTGGCCTTTGTGTTGTCAGCCATCTTGGAATGGGGGCTGGTAGCCCTCTTGAGACTCAGGCGGGAGGCCATTTTGGGAGCTTCAGAACGGGCAGGACTCTCGAAAACCCTACTAGGGAGGACATTGTTGCCGTCTACAGCCTCCCTGACTAAAAAGTCTTCATAGGAGGCATCATATAAATCCAACGGCGGGTCTTCCCTCAAGTAACAGGCCTCCCAGAAGGCCTGCACAACTGGAGCCCCAATCTTCCTCTGTGAAGGAGTAGCAGTCATGGGTGAGGTATTCTGTAACGAATCAATCCCAGAAGGTAAAAAACACTAATGTTTATTCTGTACAGGTATTGCAGTGAAGATTAATGAGCAGGGCACAATGATGCTTGTAGGTATACAGGCTACGTTCCGTTTCCAATCAGGGTAGTCAGACAAGCACTGGTTGGTATCCAAAAGGCAGGCAGTCACACAGGCAGAGGTTGGTACACTAATCAGTCAGTCACACAGGCAGAGGATTGAACACTAATCAGGCAGTCACACAGGCAGAGGTCGGTACACAAACAGGTTCTCAATCAGGCAAGTAATTCAGTGTAAAAGCTTTTTGGACGCAGTCAAAAATAAATCTCAAGCACATTCAATTAAAAAGAATTTCAAAAACAAGATCTGGAACAAATTATGCACAGTGCATACAGGATTACAGCTACCAGCACCACTTGGTTGAAGGCTTGTTCCATTAAAGTAGCTTATCAAATGTAAGTAATATACAGTTAAGGCTTACACACTTACAGTACACGGTATGTAATGCATAACAAGAGTCACGTAGATTGTTCATTACATGTAAGCACAGTCGATAAACAACCAGCTAGCTAAAAACTATAAAAAACTGTAATGCTAGACTGTTGTGATACATGATGTAGCCCACATAATTGTAAGCATGCGCAATTGCGCATCACTGACCTAATGTCAGGTTGGTTATACTCTACGTGGTTATACTCTACGCGGCAACTCGATCAAGTGAAGATCGAGATCGAAGCAAATCAAGTCTTACAAACTTTTCTTAATCAGCTTGAAGATTTTGGGCCCTATCTTACACCCAGCGCAATTTACTTTTTACACCAACGCATGTATCATTCCTATCTTGCACCCAACGCATATGGGACTTTTTCCTGCACAGACGATGTCGCTAAATTAGGGAATAAACTTGCGTTCGTTGGGCAGTTCAACGAAAAGAAGAAGCGTTTTCCGGCGCAAACATTCCCTGTTGCTATCTTGCAGTTCCCAAATACAATTCCGCCACTTACCAGGAAAAACCTGATTAACTACTTAGGGAGCACCATACTGCCAGCCGTAGGTTTCTGCTCCATACCACCCCCAAAGTCCAAACAATCACAGTCCTATTTCTAGGTTATATATACATGTTATATATCTACAGACAGCTTAGACACTCAGGAATGTAGCAAATGTCACCATTCTACAGTAGCTATAACAAAAATAATAATTTCCCCTCATAATGTGAGCTACGTGCCTTGTACACATGTGCCTCAAATTAAATGGAATGTAAAACTAGAAACAAGGCTAACACCGTCATTTATTGGGTTATATATACATGTCTTATATGTCCTTAAAGCTTAGA